>JAPYZB010000527.1:0-19976 GCA_030522745.1 Eupelmus kiefferi | reverse complement strand
CATTTTCCATGATTTTTTTTACCGGAGTTATAAGCATTTTTGTAAAAAAGTAGCGTTTTTTTAAATTTCTTATTATCTCGAAAACTATACACGGGAGCAAATAAAGAATACCTCAGATCGCATGGTAACATGCGATCTGGGACATTCTTTACTTTTGCTCCCTAGGTGTGTAATGTACTATTTTTCTCTTTAGCATTTTTTTTATACCGTATAGTTTTCGAGATAATAAGAAATTTAAAAAAACGCTATTGTTTTACAAAAATGCTTATAGCTCCGGTAAAAAAAATCTTGGAAAACGCGGTGGGATGTCATTTTCAAGATAACGGTGCTACCTTTCAAACTACGTTGGATTTTTAACCGTAAGTTCATTTTTTCGGATTTGACGTAAAGTTGAATCAAAGTAGAAAAAATCAAAAATTTCCTTGTTCGTTTTTTATTAATAAAAAACATAATTTTTAGTCTTTCCATCTCCAGCTGCACGTACGTTAAAGTGTTTGCAATACTTTTCGAAATGGTATAAATTTTTTTTTGCTACGTTAATTTTTGTCAATGTTATGAAACTTTAAAGTTTAACTAATTTTGGTTTAGATATGGCAAAGGTGATTGATGGGCAGTGTATATAACTCGAATTTTTAACCGATAGAGTCTAGTACTTTGATCTTTTTCGTATTTTGATATACGAAAATATATCCTAAAGTTTGAGCCGAATCCCTGACCTAAAAGTCTGCTATTTTCCTAGTTAAAAAAAAATGAATAAATAAATAAAATAAAATGCTGCAAGTACTAAAGTTTTATCAAACGCCAAATGGGTAAACTGCATTAGTTCGCGAGTCACTTACTTTGCATACTTGTATTCTTGTATACTAGTTTAGTTATATTATAAGATTATCAATAAAATAATGCACTTCGCTATTAATGCGAGAAAGTAATTTCAGCCTCGCTTAGCAGTTTGTGCCCGAGAAAAATAAAGATAAAAAGGCTACTCTCATATATTGCACCGTAATTTTTAATACGATATACAAAAAAGAAGATTTAGCATAGCATACGCTTTATTATTAAATTTTTTTTTCCGTACGCAAAGCTCGCTTTGTGCACATCGCATAAAAAAGTACAGTTCGAGACATGAACGAGAAGGTAATTTCAACTTCACTTCGCGCGAATGTTTGTAAGGCTGATATTTTCTTGCACCTCTTAATATCAAAATGTATTAAATAATCGTCTTTTTGAACATTCTTTAAGGTTTAATATTTATAAAATAAAATATGTGATGCTTTAGAAAGTATTCAATCATCAATCTCTATATACAAAGAAAGAACCTATTTTTTTTATATAAGAACAGTTTGAGTTATGTTAAAAATTTACATTTTAAAAATAAAGTTACGAGTTAAGTAAATGAAGTTTTAGAAAAGATAGATTTTTTTGGGTTTTATAAATAATTTCATAGATGCATTAAATTTTCATGTTTAATTAAAGGTAATTTCTTAAACAAATTATTTAATTATGTATTAATATGATCATTATAAGAGGAATCTGAGGATTTATAAGAATTGGAGTATTACTACTTCTACAGGTATATAAAATTCAACGGTTTTTTCAATTTCAATATCTTTCATTTCTTTAAATTATGTAACATTGTTTTTTATGCAAAGTATTTTTAATATTGTACACCATTTCGGTAATAGCAATCAGTTTATTACATTTCGTCCATGATTCTCCATACGAACAGAGGTAACGCTTGGCAGGTCGACCGGCTTCGTCAAGGCTGCCTCGTAGCTGCTACCACCGTTGGAGAAAAGATAATACAAGCTTTCGAAATCTTCAATAATTTCAATAACCGTACACATTTTTTTTTGTTTCGATTAAAAAGCACAAAAACAATAAGAAATGATTCGCTTCCCAAAAACTGTCGGTAATAGAATTGTACAACAATAAAGAAAATAATGTAAAGGACACCGAGTGCGTAGATTAAAATTTTTCTTCTCTGCAATGAATAATTACTAATTAATAAACCCTAAAATTGATTATTTTCCCGCATGTGGTGTGACGAGTCTCAGAGCAGCCTCGACGACGAGTCAACGTTGCGATAGAAAATTGCGACGGCGTGTCGTCGGTTCAACGTCGTAGGCAGGCATCAAGCTGGCTTTTTAGTTAAGTTGTCGCAGTCTTTTCCGTGTTGAGTCTTTGACTCACAAGCACAGACTGTTATTTTATTTATTTTATTTTTTTATCGTTTTACAGCACAGCACCAAGGTTTTCTCTTTCTCTCGATCCTTCGAAGCTATAGAGTTCACAGAACCACGTTTTTTTATTTTTTCTATAGAAAAAAATAGAAGTACTTTTTTGATCCTATCTTCATTTCTTTCCATTTTGGAATGATGGAGAGAAAGAGATGACGAGTCAGGCGCATTCATAACGTTCGGCGTTTCTTGGTTTCCTTCGTATAATCTATAGCTGCTCTCCACTCTTGTAACTTCTTTTTGTTTCTGCGTATTTTTCCAAAAAACATCCAAAACTGGAGTCCAATAAGCTTAATAGTCATCGTAGTCGAAGTTGTCGAACTCAACCTCTTCCAACTGCATACTCTGAAAATCTACCTTGTACCGCAAAATACCTGTAAAGACGACAAGAGAGTTCGTTTGACTTATTACCATCTCGTTATATACCATCGTTGATTTGTATTTAAACTATTTTAACTACTAGAGGAAGGATTTCGCTTTGCATTCTTACTTTTTTATTTATCTTCTCCAATGTGCAAACTGATAAAAAGGAATAGTAATATTAATCAAAAACTATAAAATCTTCCTCATTGTACTTCTTATATAAAACGACAATTACAAACGTTGATATTACATGGTTAAAAACAAAATACACGTATTAAAAAATAGATAAACAAAACGTTTTAATAGTTGTAACTCTTGTAAAGCCTACACATATAATAACAGAACTTATAACACATGTTTATTATAACAAACGAGTTAAAAAATGTAACTAAGTTTTGATTGTAATAACAAATTACTACTGATTTTAACTTCAAAATTATTATGTCAATAATTTAATAAGGCAAAAAGTCTTGATAAAAATCTAAAATATCTAACATGCAATTCTAAACGAATTGGATTAAAGATCCAAAAAATAAATGGAAACGAAGAGAACTGAAATACGGAATTACGACAAGCGTGCGAAGTAATATTAGGTAGGACAAATGATAACTTTTGTCCTGTCAATGACGAGCTACAAAATGCAATGAGAGTGCAAATAAAATGAAGACATGCAAACAAATTTTAAGATATTTCGAAATACGAAAAAAAGATTAAACATCCCTTATATCTCTTTTTGTGTTTTTAAAAAGAAATACGAGAGTCAAATAAAAAAAAAATGATAATTGGCAAACAACTAAACTACTGCAATTAAAAAACACCAAACTGACATAATAATGCAGAATTTGGCACTTTTAATGAAGAACAAAAAATTGATGTTCCAAAATAAATCAAAATAAACGATGATACACTTTTTAAAGTGATTTCAAACGAAGAATGGGTAAAATATATGATACGAATAATGATAGAAATAAAAAAAAAACAATAACGAAAGAGCGATATAGCGCACTTGAATAATCATAGGTCTACCTGGTCGACTCTGACCGAGCGACGGAGACGCGAATTTAATAATCATCGAGGTCAACGTCATCGAGAGGCTCGTCAGCCTGCAATGACTGGAAGTCGACTTTGTAGCGGAGGATTCCTATACCGAAAGACTGTTGTATTAAACAATATGTTCATTTTTTCAATATTCTTAAGATGATTTACCGTTAAAATTCAGTTTTCTGCCTGTAAGTTTGCTAAATTAAATTTAAATTGAATTCGAGTAATTATTCTTGAAAAAGAAATTTATCAAAATATTAAGTAATATATTGGTTACAGAAAGCTTAATCTTACAATTTTATTTTTCGGGACTTTTGGACCTCTATTGTTTTGAAAAAGTTAATTAATTTGTCGAGTTAATAGACAAAAAAATAAATGTAACTAGTATTCATCTTAAGGCTTATTAAATACATTGAAATTTTGTTTAAATTGTAACTACTCCATACAAAAAATAGTTGAATTATTATTTTTCGTTGAAAAAAAATTATTCTAGATGAATTTAAATATAATACATTACTAACCTCCAATACCACCAAAGCCTCTGACAAATTGTGATCCTTCCTGAGACTTATCTGTAATAATTTCTAAGGTTGCACCAAAACTTTTGTAGTTGTTTGCCAACCACTCTAGTAAAGGTTGACATTCTACCAATTCCAATTCAACCCCGCTCTGGATTAAAAAAAAAAATTAATTAGATTTATAAAATCAATTTTAAAATAATCATTGGTACTATAATAATTTATTAAATATTAACCTCTTTGTCAGTGAAATGAGTTTTGTCTTTCTCCTGTTCAGGCGTTAGGTGTAGGACTTTTTCCTCGTTATTTGTGTGATTTTTTAGGACGTATCTTTGAATGTCGAGATTTTCCCAACATATCAGCGTTTCGACGCTACCTAACTCAAGTGCTCTTAATGTGTCCTCAACACCGAAACAATATTTCCCCGTGTCTTGAGAAATTTCATCGAAGTAACGACCTACAATCAGAATAAATTGTTAATTAAACAGAATACTAAATAATTTTTGTCAAAATAATTATAAATCGTACCGATTAATTTCTTTTCTTGAATAAATTTAACATTCTGTAATGATTCAGCAGCTAATTCTATAGCTTGATTAAAACCATTTTCTCCGCCATATGAAACATCGACTAACTTAATAATTTTCGCTTGCAATCTCTGAAAGAAAAATAAATTGAATTCAAAATAATATTTTGAATGAAGAACTAATTTGGTTTATGACTTATAAAAAGTTATTTTTATCTTAAGAAAAAAAATTGAAAAAACTCACAGGATCAAACATATCGGACTGACTAAGCTCAGTTTTGAAATCCGCACTACCAGCAAGGATCAAACCAGCGATGTTAGGCTTATCGTTAGTGATATAAAGCTGCGTTGCCACTTCAGCAACTTTGCGTACGTAATTGTGACGTTTCTCCATTCGCAATCGAGCAAAACGAAGAGCAGACTGACCTCCTCTGCCTGCAAATGTCAGTGAATGAAAAAATGGAAAAAAAATTGAATGACAATAAATTTGATTTATATCAGCTTCTTGATATATTAAGAAATTTATTTTGTCTATATGTATGTAAATTTTCTTCATTTTCGTGCGTGTAATTCGTTTTGTCAGTACACGTATTTTGGGCTTTGATAAAACTATTTAATGTAAAAAAAAGTATTTTATCAAGATTTTTTATTACACTGCTGAATAGAAAAAAATTTTATTTTTAAAAAATTGGTCATGATTACTATTTGAACTATAAATTATGTTTAAAAGAAAATTATATAAACAAATTGAATCCTTCATTATTATGAAAGTACAATTACAATTCAAAACAAGATATGGGTCCAGTTGTTTCTAGTTAAAGCCAAGCAAAGCGTAATCATTGAAGTGGAGTTAATAAAAAGATAACATTTACATATAATAAAGTCATTATCATACCGTGTTTTTTGGGTAAGTCGACTGTGAATTTGTGAAGAACTTCTCGCGTATTTCCTTGCAATGTACCAAAAAGTGCACCATTACCATCCATAACAATAAAACCAAACTTATTATCATCTGCAAGCAACGCTGTTAATGCTTCAGTGTGAAACTGTAAATAAAATGATAAACTTTAAAATAGATCATAGAAAAGTATCAGTAACTTACAGATCATTTATTACCTTATTGTCGCAGAGATAAAGTGAAGTATTAATTGGTTTAAAAGGTTCAAAGTCGATGTTTACTTTCTTCTCTTTTCCTTCCTCAGTAACAATTGTTCCACAGTAAATAACCAGGCCATTTGGAGGTACTAGAAAATAAATGAAATGATTAATTAAAAAAATTAATTAATAATTCCTATTTTAACTGACTGTCATGATAACAACTGTTAAACATATGGTGTACATCACATGTGTCTAGTTAAATAGAAAATAAGTAATGTATGTATATATATATTGTAAAGTTGCATTTCACTGCTTTTTAAAATATGTTACTATATAGAGAATAAATTATATACCTTTGGTATACAACTTTAGCCTGTGTTGTACCGATGTGATGGCACCTAGGACGGACAGTCTATTGACTCGAGACTTGATATTCGATGCTGTACCAAATTCATCGGCCAACATTTTACTGACTCGAGAGATCTGATCCTTTGGTGGAATGATAAGTGAAATCATACTTGTACCATTCCTGAAAAAATATAAAAAGATGTAACGTTAAATAACTAATCTATAGGAATGATATTATATATTACAAAACTAGATTAAATTTTTAATTTGTATAAAAGAAAAATGTGATTGAAACCTTCACGATTCTTAAACTGTAGATACTATTTAGTTGAGATTTTTTAGCGTTAATGAGTTAGAAGTACTTTATTATACATAATGGTGCAATGATTTTATTAATTGTAAATAAATTATTTAATAATTAAAACTGTTGATTGACTGAGTAGTGAGATTGTTAGTAAATAAACATGGTAGAGGATAAAGGTGAAAAAAAAGTGGAGATTCGTAATGCTGGAGAGGGTGGTGAAATTGTCAAATCGGAGCAACAAATCTGAGTGATGAGTGGTCTTCTAACCCCACAACGCGAATCCACGTGTTAGCCGTCCGGCAGTCGGCAAAAAAGCGAGAAAAAAGCCGAGCTCGCGGCGAACATATGGCTCGTCCGAAAAGTCTGTAGTTAAAAAAGGCCCATGCTCCAAAAGCAATGAACTCACCCTCTGGCCATCTCGAGGCTCTTGATGAGCTTCTTGATCTTCCAGATCTCGACATTGCGATCGGCGGAGGTCTCCTCGTTGGACATGGTGCTGCTGGCTGCTTGGGCTCGTCGACGTCAAACCCTGGACAGAAAAGGAGCTTAAGTCCCGTTAAAAGAACGTCGTCGATCGGAGCTCCCTCCCCTCCCTCTCTCTCTCTCGCTCTCGTGTGGATATTATTCACGGGCGCGCCTCCGCGGAGGATCGGCTCTCCTCCTGCCGGATCCGTCACCTGTAGGTGCTGGAGCGCAAACGCACGCACACGTTTTCAGAGAGCTGTGCGCGCGTTACAAGGAGGAAAGACAACTACAGGAGAGAGATGGAGAGCGCGCACCACTGCACGAGGGGGGCCCAGCTATAGTCTATGTAGCCTATGCGAGTGTACGTGAGAGAAAGAGAGACGGAGCGAGGGCGGGAGAGAGAACGCGGAGAGCAGAGAGAGAGAGAGAGAGAGAAAAAGAAAGGAGAAAATCCGCGCACGGAGTGAGCTCCGCCGCAATCCGGTGCAAACTGGATCGCGCGCTCGTGCACGCCGCCAGCCGTTTTCTTGGTGCGTTGGCAGCTACTACTCCGTGCGGGCACCATGGACAGTATAATCGTTTTCTCGCAGCTTGCCCAGTTTCTATATATCGACCTTTCTCTTTTTTTCTCTCGCTCTCTCTCTCTCTCTCTTCTTTATCCCGACGCGCGCTCAGCTTGAATCATCCCAAAGAAGAGACACGAGAGCATAGCGCGAGAATTGGCATGTAGCGCGCGCGCGCACCCTTGAGGTTACCTTCTCTCCTCGCAGGCTATAGCTACGTTTTTTCCTCTCACGCAGGCACATGAGGGCCTGAGGCCAGTGAAAAAGGCATAGTTAGTGAATGAAAACTCACGCGTTCCGCTGCTGGGCAAGGGTGAGAAAATTAGGCTTTCTCGTGTCCCGCGTAGCTAGACGACGAGGGGGGGCCGCTTTCTCTGCAGCGAGTTCCTCCTCGATTGATCCCCTGTGCGTAATTGAGCGTATACGCAGGCAGACGCACTCACGCACGCGCGCACGATGTTTTTTTTCTGTCGTCGAAGGAAAGCGCAGCGCGCAGCACAGCAGGCTTTCCTTTTCGATCGGCTGCGGTGCGGCGGGGGGCGACTCTAGCCTCCTCCTCGCGCGCCTGTTTTTCCCGTTCCTGCGGAGTCGCGGTCAAGACTGCGGCAGCAGCGCGGGGCGCGATCTGTCTGATTTTCCTCGTTACGCGTGCACACGTAGTCGTCGCAGCAGCAGGCCAGCAGCCGTCCATGCGCGCACTCCACGCACACACTCACTCACCAATGTACGAGCTGCTCGCTGAGCTCTCTCTCTCTCTCGCTTGCTCTGATGGCCGAACGTCGATCGCGGATTCGCGGCGGCGCACGAGTCTGCGGGGACTTTTTCGCCTTGAGATTGGATTACTACACTTTACACGCCGCCAGCGCAGCTTCCACTTCCACACGCGCAGAACACGGAGAGGAATATCGGAGAGTTTGGTGCCTTGAGGAGCTAGGGGGCAGCACGCGGTGGAAAAAATCGGGGAAAATCACCAGGAGCACGCTACGCTGACTGCTAGTGCTGACTCCATTCAATTCCCCAAGCGATTCTACTTTTTTATCCGATGTACCTTGGGCTCAGTCATAGTCCAAGATTGATAATTTTACTACTGTAGCCAACGACTTTTCATTTATTTTTATACTAAAGTAAGCATTAAATATAAATAAATTTTAGTAATCGGTAAAGACGGTATTGACTTTAGCAACAGTCTTAATCTTTTCGTTCTCTTTTATTGGTAGCAGTGATAAAAACTCTGATTGTTTTAAGGTTAGTCGTTAGTCACAATCAAAAATGTATAATTTCTCTTGGCAGATTAGTTTTTGTTTTAATTATTGAAAAAAATGAAAATTCATTCTTTTTCCATATGATTATTTACAAAAAATACTGTTCGTAACATATGTTTTTTAATTACATGAATTACTTTCGCATTTTATTGAGATATCATCATAATATATTTGAGTAAATAACAAATTTTATTTTCATATAAAATTTTTCTATTTTTATTTATCTTTTAATATATCGTTTTTTCTAGTAATCATGAATAGTCAGTTACAAAAAGTTGAATTGCAAGCAGATGTTTACATGGTTTGCTTGCAACATGCCCTTTCCACTGAAAATTTTGAAGTAATGGGCCTTCTTATTGGTGATGTATGTTACGATTCGATCATTTTTAATATACAATTTTATTTTCAACACTCTTATGTAATAACAATTTTCCTTTTCTATTTTAGAATGTTGATGGTGTCACTAAGATTTCAGCTGTGATTATTTTAAGACGTTCCGATAAGAAAAAAGATCGTGTTGAAATATCACCAGATCAATTACTTAAGGCTACCTCAGAAGCTGAGCGATTGACAGAAGAACTCCAAAGAAGAATGAGGGTAGTTGGATGGTATCATTCCCACCCACATATTACAGTTTGCCCATCTCATGTTGGTAATTATAGAATTTTTTTATTTGCATTAGTATTCAATGTTGATATGTTTGTATAAGTAATCTAAATAATTTTTTATAGACGTAGGAACACAAGCTATGTATCAAACTATGGATTCTAGTTTTGTTGGGCTAATATTTTCAGTATTCTCAGAAGATAAAGGTACTAAAGTAAGACAATTATTTTCGGTTTTATTAAATTAATTTTAAAATGGATTTATTTATGGAAACCAATATCTGTCACTTTCTTGCAGGAACAAGAAGTATTATTGACATGTTTTCAGTCAGATGAAGGAAAATCTAAAGAAATTCCTTTAGAAATAACATATACAACAGATATATCTGTTAATTGCTCAAAGGTTTGTACAATGATTAATTACATAAAGAAAAAAGAAATTTTTGAAAAAAGTAAATGATAACTCTTACTCTATACAAATAAATTAAAACAAATTTACAATAATGTAATGGATAATGGTAAATAATTCAAACTGTAAAAGTAACTCAAAAAGCAATTTTATAGATGATTTTATCATGGATTCTTATGTATGTCCTCTAAATCCTGAATATTTTTCTCAAAAAATTTGAAATATGCCATTTTATAAAGATTATCTTTTACAATTCTTTTTTAGCTTGTACATTTGTTTGTAAAACATTAAAATGGTCTTATTTTGTTAACATGTAGAATTTGAAATTCTTTTAACTATTCTTATTTATAATAAGCAATCTATTTGAAAATCAATATTTTCACTAGAGTAAAAAGGTATAATAAAAAGAAATTTTAAAAACATGTTTATTTTAGACGATAACAGAGTTACCAAAAATTTTGGCACAAGAAGAAGAGGATATGGCTAAAATTTGCAAAGATCATCCTGATATTCTTATTTCCATACATAATAATGCAGGTAGATTTTCAACAAAGTTTTTTAAAAATAAGTATTATATTTTTCATTAGGAAAGCTACTAATTTTTAAACTAATAAATTTTATTTTTCTATTTTTAGTACAAACACGAGCATTAGGACACGTTACTGATATAGTTACAAGGCCTCTAGTACAAACACTATATGAAAGAATGAAGTTGAACAAAGCAAGTTGTAAATATCTTCAACAACAAATTATTCATTATCAAAAACTACTGGGGATGAAATAACAATTACTATTTTTTAAAATACAAATGTTGCTAATCTCTGTTATTCATGGAACTTCAGATGCTTCTAACAAATGTTCAATATATTGAAGTAAATAATAAAATATTTTGTAAAAACTGTTTAAAAAGTAACAAGTCAGTTAATTGTTTAGTAGTATTTTTATTTTATTTTTTACGAACAAAGATCAGGCGATAACTCACATTGCTACATATATACACTACAAGAACAGCATCGTATTTAAATAGACTTAAAGTGTATTTAAAACACTGATTCCGCAGAACGAGAAAGATGAATGGGATGAGAAGGACTACGTGCTAGCCTTTTACGAGGTAGCTTTTCCAGTGTCGTCAAGAGCTTTGCAAAATCTGGTCGATTTTCAGGATGATACGACCAGCAAAGCATTAAAATGTCCTACAAAAATTTGAGCATGTAATTATATTTATATTTTTTATAAAAACGAAAACTGTTTTATTTTTTATGTTTTCATACCTTTACATCACGTGAGGCCTGTAAATTTGCCAAAGTTTGTTTCATACCCTTGCCCACCTGCCAAATAATAGCTTCAGGAGGCTGCCCTTTAAATGGCCACTCACTGCATAATAGTTCGTACCATACAGTTCTGAAAATGAAAATTTTATTAACTTATGACTTGAAAAAATATATTTTTAACTTTTTATTCCTTTTCAAAATAAATTGTGTATTTACCCAAAAGCGTAAACATCGGACGCTTCGGAAAATGGTAATTCTTCCTGATCCCTATTCTGTTGAGGTCTCAGTCGTCTCACAATTTCAGGGGCCAAATAACATAACCAACCGGGCGGTATACTCAGTCCATTACCCGTTCTAAAAGAAAGACGTTTATTATTAATGTTATATATTTTTTTCTACTATTTTAAGTAATTTGATGCACATAATTAAATCTTGTAAGATACCATATAAAAAGTTTTATTCCCATCTTAACGATAATAGCCACTTATTTTCCCAAAAAAAAACCGTAAAAAGTGGCATATTATTTCCGAAAATTTCGAGTAGGGAAATAATAGTCCATTATTTCCCCCAGGTCATTATTTTCTTGCTAGTAATCATTATTTTTCTACTAGCATTTGTAGTAGAAAAAATAAAATAAATAAATAACCACGATTAAGATGGGAATAAAGTACTATAATCAAGTAGTTATTAGCACCCTCGGGAATAATATGCGATTTTACTCCTTTGGTGAACAGTGTATTACTAAATATCTAATTTCAATTTATATTTTATTAATAGTATATTAAAAAAAATCTTGATTACTTCAAGTATAATAGTAACATTTCGAACTTGATTATTTTAAGACAAAAATATTAAAAAAACAACGGATAAATACTACTACTAATAAATGTAAATAATAAAAGCTAGTAAGGATAGTAGTAACCTTTCAAAAACATTGACAAATACGTAGAGCATTATTTTGTAAAATTTTACTATTTTATAAATAGCTTATATTTAATTAAAATTTATTTCCTTATAAATCTTTTATTAAAATTTAAATTCTATATTTTAATAAAAATAAAAAAAATATTTTCCATTTATTAATAAAAAGTTTTAATAAATTTTGCGTTAAGAATCGAATACTTGACCAATTAATATTTTTATTAATATAATTGAATTACCTGTTTCCATAACAAAGTTTGGTAACGCTAAATAAGCCAAAATCAGTTATCACAACCTTTCCATTTTCTAAGAATATATTCTTGCTTTTGAGATCTTTGTGAATAATTCCACGAGCATGAAGATATCCCATTCCCTAATAAGTAAAATAGGTAAACAAATTTATTATAAGATATGAAATAATTGCAATCAAACAAATACTATAACTTAATATATTACTAAAATATTTTTACCTGAGAAATTTGTTGGGCGATAATTGTAGTCTTATTCATATTAAATTTATCTTTACGTAAATGGATGTGAGTATAAAGTGTCATGCCCTTGCTCATACTAGTAACTATTGCCAAGCGAGGAGGCTTCATACAAGCACCCATAAATAAAACTAAATTTTCATGTCTCGTTTTTCGGAATGTGGCCACCTGTATTAGTTATTAAAAATTATTATTTTATATCATCTGATGCAAATATTGTATTTAGTAATATTAGATTTAACGAATTAATGTACAAACCTCTAATTTAAATGCCTCGAGTGTCTTATCGTCATCGAGGTAGTAATCCATATTTAAAACCTTAATTGCTACATCTCCATGCCAATTACCCCTGTACACTGTGCCGAACCTACCCGTACCTATTGGTTCCCCGATTTTCAGTTCGTCATATGGAATGTCCCATTCTCGCATAGATAACTGTAACATACAAGTTTGATAATTTAAAAAATTAATTTCATAAAGTATTTGACGCGCTTTACCTTATTTAATAATACCTAAAGTTTTTAAAGATTTTTTAATTATTATATAAAAATGTATTTATTTTTTTATATAAATTATTTTCAAAAATTCCCGTAGTTATTTTTAGATTGTGATTTGTTTTATTGTAAAAACTTTTCAGTAACATAAAAAACTGTTTTTTGGACGCTACAAAACACAAATATACCGCATAATTTATTTTTTATTTATGGCTTGAATAGGAATTTTAGAAATAAGCAATATTATTTCGGTTGCCATATGGCATCTATAGGAGCAAAAGGGTCAAAAAAGAAAACTTACGCTATTTTGCCTTGGCCATCGACTATCCCCTGGTTCTCCGTCTGAAACTTGCGAATCTTGAGAGTCGACCCGAACAGGAGTTCTTTCAGAATCTGTGCTGACACTTCCAGATCCGGAAACACTCACCGTCCTATCGCTGTCGCTAGACATTGTTCCTTCCAGTCGATGAGTTTCCAGAGTAACGCCTTTATCGCTAGACGTAACGTCTACAAAAATAAAAGAAAGGTATTTAAAAATTGCTCTATTCTGATATTAAATAAATGTTAATTTTTTTTTAAAAGCAATCATACCCGGAAAATGGAACTGTTGTTTGACGGTTGCCTGAGGAGTTTGGCTAGCATTGGCAGGTAACAACGCAGGACTAGAAGGTGTTGAGCTATTGCAACTCGAGGTATTTGAACTAGAGTCAGCACCCTGGTAACGGCACGTATATTTAGTATGCCAAAAGTGAATTTGAAAACTGGATGAGGCGTTACGACGTTTCTGGTGTTATTGATGTCAACAAAATAATTTAGTGCTTGTACGAATTAAAACTATGACTTTAAAAAGAACATGGCACAGTACTTAATGCTTTTTTACCACGTTGAATCAAAAAAAGGCCGAAACGGTCGCAAAGACTTTGCATAAATGTGTACTCTGAGAATTTAGAATTTTTATTATTTTAAAGTGTGATTAAAATAATTAAAAACCAAATAAAAAATGTCAAAGAAAAATTTGTGTAATAATCTGTTAATAAAAACTGCACCATATTTTTAAATGACTGATGATTATATGGTGAGTGAAATGATATAAAAAAAGACAAATTTAATTCATACCTGAAATGGAATATTCACTGAAGGATGTGGATGTGATCGTTTTCGATCTCTTCGGTTGAGGGTAGCTAAGAAATTTGAATTGTGGTGATTTGGCGACATAATTCCAGGCTTATTCAAAATTGGTGAAACGCTCACCATACCTAAAGTTCGTACAACTGTATTAATAAACTTACAAGTGAAGCTGTCAGAGCAACTAATACAAATACAAACTCAGTTTTCTATTTAAAGAAATTTTTTTTTCAATATTGCTGCATGTATTAGTATATTCGGTTTAAATAAATATTAAACGCAACAATAGATGAAATAAATAATAAAAAATTTTAACAAAAAGTTACTTAAAAATTAATTAATTTTTTTGTTGCTCTGACTATTTTGTTGCATAAGTACCGTACATAAAGAATGTAACCATTTATTATGCTAAAAAAATTATTGCAATTCAGCTTTTATAAAAAAATAATACATTTAAACATTAGTTCGAGAAAATGACTGCAATCCCACATGAAAGTTTACGCCCGAACAAAGCGAGGGTGAAAAGGCCATACTAGATAGAAATCACCTTTTTGATCATATATCGAACTGTACGGCGTGCATGAAGCAAGATTTAGTATACATTTTTATACAAGTGTGTGTGCACTCGAGCTTTACGTTGAAGTATAAAAAAGGCTAGGTCGGTATCTAAATAATACTTGCAGTATAAGTTTAACGATTATGATTGAATCGGAAATCTCAAGTTAACGTGTAGTTAAAAAATACATAACTGCTAAATGTAATCTTAGTTTGAATACCCTTCATAAGTATATATCTTTGTTACTGTTTTCAAATTCTAATAAAGATCAATTGAAATGTTGAATTGCAATAACTTTGTTAATTATTGTTTAACCACGATATTTTCACATCAACTTTTAAAATGCAACGCTCTTTATGTCGGGCATCGATATGCCAATTATATAAATATTTTATATATACTGTCAGCTTGTAAAGTTCTTTTGAATTCGTCAAATAGTTCCTGAGGTAAACCGCACGACGGTGGTACTTTGGATTCACAGTCTCTGTGACACTTATACTTGCACTCTTTACACTTGAGACCCGTGCCAATAAACATTTGCTTATCGCAGTAATCACAGGTTGTCATCATTTTAAAAGTCTTAGTAAAACGATGATTAATGACATGTCCCATGCCACGAGTCATTGTTGGCGTTCTGGGAGATTTTGGCACTTGTAGACTCGTAACTATAATTTTGAAAAAAATATTATTTTAGTTTGTTAATTAAACATTTATAAGAATAGAAGAACAACATTCTATGTGTATTCTAATTATCATTCTATCTATTTTTTTAGTTTGAATTAAAGTGTTAGATACCTGTCCCCCTGAAGCTATTATCATCACTTTCTGCACTGGAATACGGCGGAGACTTAATAGGACTATTACTATTCGGTAATAAATTATCACCAACAATGTCAGTACCACTGTAAGAACCAGGTTCTGTAGGTAGACGACTCCTTCTACCTACAGAAGCTGCTTGCTGCTCCGCAGAAGAACTAAAATCAAAAATAAAGTAATTAATAACTTGATTTTGCTATGACTCACCATTTAAATATTAAATACTCACCTAGACATAGTCTCTCCATTTTCAAGACGATTTGCCAATTGGGATTCATGAGACTTTGATTTTGTCAAAGGAAATACATCAGATTGTGAAGAGTTATCTGGTCCAGATTGATTCTTTTTACATGAAGGTGGAGTAGTAGGAAATTTTAACCCTTTATAGATAAAAACAAACAACATAAATTATTAATTATTTTTTTTTATATATATTTCATACCTATAGGAATACTAACCTTGATTTTTTAATAATAATGGAGTTGAAGGTGGACTGGTAGAAGATGATAAAGATACAACGGAAGAGGCCTGAGCTAACATATTACTATTAAAATTATTATTATTATTAATGTATGGAATGCTATCTTCGGAGGGCACAGAACTTCGCGTTACACGAGATCTAATAGGTCGAGGTGATGGGCCACTCCGTATATGATGCCTGTCCCAAGAGTCCCAATATAAAGTCATATCACTATTATCCATATCACCTTTGACAAGTACATCTAAAAATATAAGATTTTTTTAATTAAAATGAGTTAATAAGAGTATGATTCAATACAATAATCAAATTTTTACCCATATATCTGCGCAGATTATGAAGTGCCCTGCATAATCTGCGCAGCTCCTCTTCGTGCCTTGTGTTATTTTCACCTAGCATAGTTCCTAACTCGTGTTCTGATTTTTCTTTTAAAGCTTCTAATGAATTGGCTTTGGAACAAACCAACTAAAAAAAAAAATTATTTTAGAACAAAACTGAACATGAGTTTTTAATTTTTATAAAATTAAATTTAAGTATATTTTTATACCTGTATAGATTCTTGTGTGAGACCTACTACTCGAAGCCATTGTTGCAGAGATGGATACTGTCTCATCTCTGCAGGTAACGATTCGATGGCAAGTTTTCCTTTGGTGACAAGTTGCTTCGAATATAGTTTTATTAACTTCCCCTATAATGATATAACAAAATGTAATTAGAAAATTAAAAACAGAATATTGGAAAGTTATGAATTCCCAAGTAATATTCTAGTTTTCTCATGTACATTTTCATTTTTTCTTTTCAAATTTAATATACAACAAAACAAATGTTAATTAAAACAAAAATTATTATGTTGGCTCATGATCTATTCTCTTGTATATAAAGTTTTTCAAATTCAAATAATATTTGTAAAAATTTTAATTTAAATATATTTACATGAATTGTTTTGTTTTTAAAACAAATGGAGTACACTTATTTCAAAGATAAAAAGAATATTAATTTTTATAACAAAAAATATATATCTTAAATTTAATCCAATATTTTAAAATAGTCATAAAAAGTTTGATAAAAAATGCACATGAATATTTTCTTCATAAGTATGACAAGGTTCAACCGAGCCACTGAACTAAAATAGAATATGACTAAGCAAAGACAAAAAACTGTTATTACTTATGTAAATTAAAATTATTTAAAAAAATATAAAATTAAGATTATAATTTTTTTTTTAATATTAGAAATCAACTTTACTGTTATTGTATTTGATATAAATTCTTTTAATATTAGAAATCAACTTTACTGTTATTGTATTTGATATAAATTCTTTTAATATTACACACATTTTAGTTAATAAAAATGAATTTTTTAAAAATATTTAAATTTTAATTAACTTTACTTTTGACGAATATTTGTGCAAATGAACTCTAAAACATACTTTAAAATAGCAAAGTTCATTATTTCCCATTATCAGAATAGAATCCTTATACTAAAATTCTTATACAAGAATTACTAAACTAATTATAGATTATTTTTAGATCCTATATATTGTACATAAGGGACAATGTGTAAACATTTATAAGGAATAAAAGTCCAATAAAAAAAGAAGTTCAAATGAAACAATTATACCTTTATATGTTTAATTATGTAAAGTGTGATTTAATGCTTTAATAAGTCTTATCTTATTATCTCTTGAATATCAAATTGAATATTTGCATAAAAATCTTTACTTTTGTTTTCAAAATTATTATAAATAAATTTGCAAATTTATTGTAAGTTCATTTTTATTGTATTGCATTATTTTTATTGATTGTTTCAGATCTAACTTTGAATTAGAACTAGCAGTAATTGATAAAATTTTAAATTTCACTAATAAATATATAAAAAAGAAAGGAATAATTATCGGAAGAATCTTAAATAAGTATATAATATTTTGAAAAGAATTGAGTAATTATCTGTTTCATCTATTAAACAGCTATTTCAATAAATAAAATAGTCTGCTACAGCATCATTTTGTTGTCAAAATAAATTGAAAAACTCTTAATATATATATATATATAAACCATTCAAAACATGAATTTTTACAAAATAGCATCTCTAATATGAGCTACTTTAATTATAAGAATATAAGGCAAATATTTATTTATTATTTTATCCAAAGTATTAACAATCAAATAAATAAAATATTTTATTTTCTTTCTACTGAAATAGCCGTTGTCCTGAAAAGTAACGTTCTACAAGTTTGGGGCAAAATTTCTTTCAGTTAGATGGCCAGCTAGTTAAACGTAAAAGCAACAAGAGAGTAGAGGGCCAGGCTTTAGTTGGAGCAATGCGGCAGCCAAGTCAGGCAGCAAAGGTGTCAGAGTCTGTCGCTTATGCATGCAGAAGAGCAAGCTGTGGCTTGTGCTCGCTGAATTCCAACTAGAGTATCAAAAAAGGAGCAAGTGCGTCACCTCGAGAGTGCGGATCTCCTGCTGGGTGAGCTCGGCGCTGGTGGAGCATTGGGTCCTGAGTCCCTCGAGCCGATCGGCCGAGATGTCGATCATCGACTGGACGACGTCCAGGGCCCTGCGTATCTCCTGCTCCGCGTCCTCGCTGTCCGCCATCCCTCGAGGGCTCGAAGACACCTCGTCTTCCTCTTCCTCCTCCTCGTCGTTGTCGTGGTCGTCGTCGTCGTTGTTATTGTTGTTCTCTCGGCGAGAAAAATAATCCCTTGGCTCTCCTCGGCCCTACACACACCTATCTCCGTCTCGCTCTGCGCGCTCTTGTTGTCTCCGCGTTAGGCGAGACTAGCGAGTATATAGAGCACTGGCTGGCGCAAAAAACACTGAGATGGAGACCCTTTGGCTGCGACTGCGACACCGCGACGCGCAGCTCCGGGCGGGCAGTGCACCCCCGCCGGGCCTACTTCGCGCTCATGATGCTTCACCTGCAGCTGCGCACCTGTCCCCGAGAGCCGCACACGCGCGCGCACCCACACACTCTCTATCTCTTTGCAAGGGCTCGACTTTCTTATGCGCGCACCGACGAAAAAAGAGGTTCGCCAGCGCGCGGTCTTTACTCGCGCGTCCTCCTCTACTTACACCTAGCTCGCTCGCTGCTGCTGCTACTGTATTTTTTCTCTTCACCGTCAGTTGTTCGCGCAGCGCTATATGCTCAGGGCCGCGTGTATACCTATATATGTGTTTTCCGCACCTATAGCGCGTCGAAAACGACCAAGTTCAGAGCGAAGAAAGCTAGACGGACTTCAGAACTTTGCTGCGCGCGCGTCTTTTAAGTTTGTTCAAATTGATCTACCTAGCGAGAGAACGCGAGTTTCGCTCTATTTTACCGCATAATTTCAGAAAAATACAAATTTTCATTTTTTTTTAAAAAAGATTTATTATTATTATTATTACCATTGTTTTTATTATATTATTACTATTATTATTGCTTTTTTATGTCAACAAAATTTTATCAAATCATTTTTTTAAACCTACCTCAGTGGAAATGGAAAATGTACAAAAATAAATGCATATTAATACGCCAGTTGAGACTGTTTTATGATAATACTTACGTAAATTTATACACCTTTATGAACTTTAATAAATTAATACATGTTTATGTACATTTTAAAAATAAACTTAAATGAAACCTTTTTATAAATTTTTGTATACACTTTTGTACGTTTTTATACGTTTATGTATATTTTTGTTCGCATTTATATAGTCTTGTACATTTTTTTGTTTTTGCACATTTATACACATTGATAAACATATCGTAAATTCATATATTTTTCGAAAAATTACTATTTTTAAAATTACATTTTTGTAGGTTTATATACATAAATACGCATAATCGTAAATATTGAATATGATGTAAGACTGGTAGATTTATTGAAAATTACAAGAATAATATATACACAACTTTATTGAGCAGTAAGGGATAAATACAATTTTACAGTAAATTGGCGAGTAAAGGAGAGCATGATGCTTTTCGTCGCATGCTCTACGCTACATTGATAGAATTTTATTTTTCAAATATCTAACGCTCACAATACGACGCTAAACATACTTACATCGCAATCACTTCCGGTTTATAGAATTGAACTATATATT
>JAPYZB010000526.1:0-19982 GCA_030522745.1 Eupelmus kiefferi | reverse complement strand
TATATATTTAATATATTAAAAATATATTATAAATTATTTAATATATTAAATTTATTAAATATATTATATGTCTGTCAAATTATAATGAAAAAAGTGAAGGGAAAAACATTTCATTACAGCTTTCTTCATACATCAGAATCGTCTGAAAGTTTGGAGAAGACGGTAAACGGAATATTATGAAGGTGCCGAAACGTTACGAGTTTTTCTTGTTTAACTCAAGAATCGATAGAGTCCTACCACCTAAAACAAGCACATAAGTCTTAATGCTTGCGAAAATATTAGTATAACACTGGGAATGACAATGTTTTCTTATGCCACTTCACATAACAACAATATTATATTATTAATAATATTAAAAAATTATAGATATATATCATCTGGAAAAGATAATAAAATGTACTAGTTATTTTCTTGAAAGGTATTTCTTAATCTTAAGAGATCTGAACGTGTAAATTATATCTGGATATATTTGTACATCTGGAATCAATGAAATCTTTTGTTCAATATTATAATACTTTCATTATTAACATATAAAAATTATTTTGTTACTTTAAAATAGTATAAATTATTAAAATTCAATTATTTTATTCAATTCATATCAATAAAAATAAATATTTTTTAAAATAAGCTTTAATCTATTACTTACATCATATAAATAGTAACATATAGATTATTTCTTGTTTAAAAATTGAGAACAAAAATGAAGAGAAATTGAAGAGTTTAATTTTATTTGAATCATTGATAACAAACAATTGACGTTAACACAAAATTGAAATGTAAACGCAAACTTGTTTGCAATTTAGAAACACTATCGCACATAATATCCAACTTTTTCATATTTTCATGAATATTTATTATATAAAGATTATCTTCAATATAGTTAAGAAACTCTAGACGAGTTCATGCAGTATTATTTTCCTTATTAGTGCACACTCTAGTGAATTCGCAGTTTTATTTGTAAAGTGGATAATACTTTCACATTGATCCGACACACATATGTGGGATTAGTAGATAAACCTTAGATAAGTCGCGCACCGTTGGCTCATTAATTCATGCAAGTAACTGCTCGGTTTGGAAGGTATATAGATGACACATGGATGTCTGTGTTCAATAAAGTCGAGCACACTATTGCTAAAATACAGATTTCGCTTGATTCTTCTTTTCTGTTGCGCCTCAATAAACCCGACAATTCTTGTTTGCACATTCTACGCCGACGCCTTAATAATTCTCTCGTGTACCTCTTTCAAGTCGCGCTTATAACACACAAACACCGTAAGGTTGTGAAAACGAGGATCAGAGTCTCTACGCGAGGTTATATTTTAAATCCCTTTTATATTTAATCAAGTTTTCTGGGTTGTTTGCATACCGAGGCCTGATAGATAAACGGTCTTAACAAAAGAACTACGGCTTGTGTACTCAAGACGACAAGATGGTTCGGAGCGCGCCTACGCGTAATCGCGCTGCTTTATATGTGGGGCATTTAGCTGCAAACGGTAAAAAATTAAAGCTTGCTAAGTAAATTTTCGAGGATTCGATATGATAGATGAATGCGCCAAAGTATAAATGAAATGACTTTTTAATGCCCGAACATTTTTTTAAAATGCTAATCGCATATCGCTGCGGGCAAAAAAGTCTTGAAAATAAATTGAATCTCTTTGAATTGTATAATGATATATTTTTGTATAAATTAAAAAACTGTCTACGTGACTTTTCATGCCTCAAAAATTATTCGATTCAGGAAAAGTGACCAAAAATGTAAATGGTCCGTAGGAAAATCTACCGACTGCTACCTCTAATTTTCTTGTAACCTTTGCTTGATGCTTGTATAATGAATTCGGTTGATAAAAGATTGTAGAAAGACCTTGAGCTTTCAGTAACAATTTAATTCGGTTTCAATCGCCTTTGCTAAAAAAAATCATCTACCGTGTTTCCGTATGTCTTAAAAATTTAGCTTTAACTTTCACCTACGTAACGCTCTAAACATGCTCGGTAATAGCCTTATTCTAATAATTTTGTAGTCGTAAAAAACACGTAGCAATAAGTAGCATCGTATTTTACAAAATATCATCAATGGTCAAATCTACACGAAAGTGGCACGTGACTATCTTTATATTTTTCATTCAAAAAATTAGCCTTCACATGACTCGCGGTCACGACTGCTCGCAGAGTACGACATGCTTAACGACTCCGGCACATAGTAATTATGCGCGATTGATTTTCGAGCGCCCGCTCTGGCTCTTGTCTAAGGAAGAGCGAGCGTTTATCGGAAATGTGTATAATTGTTTTTAACTAACGCCGCGCGCGGCGAATGAGCATGCGTCGCTCACGTGCTCGTCGCGTTTCACAATATCGATGTCGAAACATGGGCATCGAGCATCAATTATGTGCTCTAGCTTTGTAGAAAAAAAAGATCAAGAAAATTTTGTTTTCTTTCACGAGCGTTTATTACGTATGACTTAATTGGTCGAACATAAACGGAACATCGAAATGGAGGAAAATAATTATTTAATTAGACTGGAATTGGCTTAAAAATTGATATTTTAGTTTTGCCAGTTAGAAAAAGTTATCACTAAATAAATGCAATCTGTAGTCCAAATAAAGAAATCGATGAATTATCTAACGAATAGTGTAGAACCTCTATATATCTTGCGTGTACAAAACATTACGAGAAAAATGAATAATTCACGAGGAACAAATTTCATCCACGATATCTTTTTATTGACGCTGCCAGATGTACTTTTTTAAACATAATGGCACAAAACTAGATAATTATTTATTCAGTAGAAAGCCTTGAAAATTACCTAGAAATTCAAATATTGTAATATCTATAAAATTCATGTACATACATTTATAAATATCTAATGTTTCGATGAGATTGAAACTGATAGTCATTGAACATAGGGGAAGTTTCAACGAGGAATTGATCGATTTTTATTAAATAATATATTTTCTGATCGATATTTATAATTTTTACAGAAAATATTATAATATTTTGTGCTTTTAATGCAGGAAACAATATAATTGTTTAATAAGTTAAAATACATAAAATTCTTTATAAATATGATGGATTGACTGCACCAGCAAAAAATAGACAGCTATTTATACATGTATTATACATTCGTAATATTATGTTCACAAGTATATAAACGGATTACGGTTTACAGAAATTCAAGAGTGAAAGAGAAAAAGGGGTATAGACAAGGTTTTAGAATCGGAGCCAGGAATTCAGAGAACGACAGACAATGTTTTAATGACCTACTGGACAGGCGCTCATGTTTTGAAATCTGACAGAATTAATATTATACATTCATGCTTCCTATAGGTTAATGCATTCGAAGTATATCATGAATCGGTTTATATAAATTATTTTGGTTTGTTTATTTAATCAAAAACATTTTTTTTATTTATTAAATAAAAGTTTGTTCGAATATTAGAACTTCTTAGTGACTCAGCTTATAAATATACCAGCTGAAAATAAGTTCTGTTGGAGCTAAACATAAATTTTATAATAATATTTCTTCTTTTAATTTTACGTTAAAATAAAAAAAATAAAAAATTTTTCATGAATTTAGCGTGCATAATCAAAGTGTTTTAAGAAAATATGAATATTTATGAAAAATAAATATTATATATTATTGTAAAATGTCGCAATAAACGTTGTCACCATCAAATAGCGTTGAAAACACAATTTTTTAATCGTGCAAATTTCAACGTTAATCTTTAATTATAAATATTTATAATTTAAGAAAAACCAATATACATTAATTAAAGTATAATGAATGCTAAATATTATATTATAAAGTGTCAGTAATAATCTTATGAAACGACATAAAAAAAATTAAAAAGATTACCAGCAAATATCTTAATCTGATCAGGCATCTATTATCTCAGACGACTCTTAATTTACAATTTTTTTAGAGAGCAAAGAACTCGTACTCTGCTCGTCCTTCGCCAATTTGTTTATCAGTTGCGATATGCGCGAATTTTCTTATCTCGTAGATTTACATTGCTGCTAATTAAATGCGACGTTTAAAAGCAATTGAATCGCGCACCTCTTCAAATTTCTTTGTGTAATAGTGTCAATTGTAAGAAGGAAAATGTACAATTTGACCTATTTACCAAAATTATCTTTTGGGTTTTCCCGGATTTTGTCGCGTTCCGCAAAAGATACTATGACACGAATTCTGGAAAATCATTAAGTAAAATTGTACGATCACTTTCTCGTTTCAGCAGTCTCGTAAATTGCTTAATTAAAAAATTATTGTTTACAAATAAATTTTAAATAAATTTCTATATTCTTTTTAACTAAACATTTTTAATATGTAATCAGCGACAAACTATCAACAAATTTACTACTAATTTTATGTACCCTAAATTTAAAATAAAACATCTTATTTATGCAGCTATAAATGTACAAATAATTTTCTAGCGATCTTGGTTTAGTTAGAAAATCGAATCCACTGTAATCTATTAATAGACCTGAAAATTTGACGTCACACGCGTGTGTCACGTTCGCACGTAACGACCCGAAATGCGTCTAAATAGAAATGCACCTGTATTCAAAATTTCGACAATGTCAAAGTTGCCACATTTCCCCTTCACGATTACATCGTAGCACATGGAATGTGAAATTCATACGAAAATATGACTATTGCTTTGACAGTTCCACTATCTCTCGCCTGGGTACTTATATAGTTTTAAGTAGGCTATCACAGATTTCGATAAAATGGTCTTGCAACTAAGACGCAGCGACTCGAAAGACGAGACGACATCCATGGCGTCAGAATGAAAAGTCACGTCGGAAAAAAGCTCGATGGCACGTGAGACGACTAGCGCCGCCTGTAGTTATACGCATTCAACTGACAGTTAAAGGCATATATTTCGAAGCTGTTAGTTGTATTAGTTTTCCATATACCGTGGCTTACTTAGAAGAAAAACCAGTTTTCAAAAAGAGAAAATCATCTTTTAATTGCTTTATTGCATTCTAATTCACCTTTAATATTAGGAGTATTAATTATCGTCATATTTTTAATATGTGAATTCTTTTTAAAAATAGAAATAATTACTGGTTTAAGTTTGTAAAGTTTTATTTTTAAATGACGATGAGTAAAAATAACACATTTGACTTTTTTAGTATTTGAAACTGAATGCAATACTAAACAAATTTCACCTTTTGAATATAGCGCTACTTTCTACAGAAAATATTTGAAAATACAATTCGTAATCTGTATGGGATCGCGTGAAAGTTATTTAAAAATTAAAGTGAATTTGAACCATTTTATTATATTTTACAAAATCAAGTATAAAACTATATAATAAACGTTTTATTAATTGCAAAAATACGCTTTTAAAACATATGTAATGCAAACTTAAAACAAAAATGAGTATACTTTAATCAAATAATAAAAATCCAATTTTTTAAATTGAGAATTGTGATAAAAAATGTATTTGTTTATAACATTTAACAAATATTTGCTTATATTATTTATTTATTAGTGACACAGCTATTTATACATAAATCCTGCACAAGTCTCAAATTGTAAAGAAACATCAAAAAGTAAAAATATACATTGAAATGCGTAAGAAATTAAAAATTCAATAACAATATTTAAGTTTCCTGCAAAATTAGGTAATCTCATAAACAAGAATTTCCGCCGTTAATGCCAGCTGTGTCATTTTCATAAACATTTTCTATGTGGCTTTTATTTAAAGCAAACCAAGTTGAAAAATCACTTAATTAAAGCATATAAGCATTTGTCATTGCCATATTTCGCGCCAAAGCCGTGGTTATTCGCACTCTCAAAAGTTTATGCTAATCGTTTTTTAGCGCGTATTACTAACTCGCTCTTTCACAGGGGCGATGCGAATTCGTCCTTGAGATTCGACCGAAGACAAGCTGGGAACGTAAACGGTTAGAATCACCATGTTCACGTTGCCACAATAATGTTTATTGATCTCGTTATCGAACTTTTAAATTTACTCCGACTGTAGAGTTCTATAGAGCAAATAAACTGGATCTGAATTTTAGAGTGCTCGTGTGATGATTCTCGTATTTGGAAAGGTAAAATTACCAGGTAAATACCAAAAATACGGGTCATGGTGATTTGCAAAAAGATAATATTATTATTTTAGTATACAACTTCTATTGTTAAGTAAACATTTTACCTTTACCAATTAATAACTTAATAAATCAATATATTACTTAAATTATAAAAAACAAGCATCTGTATCATTATATTTATAGCATCGTTCTAAATAACTTTATTGATAACTATAAAATTCTAGGTAAAGTTAAATTAAAATGCATGTCTTAAAATAATCATTATTCACGTTGAAAGTATTACGAATTTAGTGTGTACATGAAAAACTGTAGACAAGTGAGATAACATGGGGTATGAAGTTCGCTAACCGCTCTACTGTAACGTAAACAAAGTTGTGTAAATCACATGACTGCTGCGAGGTGACGTCATAACTTAGTCATGCAGTCACGTGACGACTGGTTTGCACGTGCTGTCTAAGGTATTTTTGTTACTGAGTAATATTAACTTTCTCAAAAGAAAGTTCACTTTCCTGAAATCAATCAAATATTGAAATATTTTGTAGGTTAGTTATTTCATTAAAATAAAAAATATCAAGTAGTAACTTGAAATTAACCTTTAAGATTGTCTTTAAGAAATGTTAACAGACTTCACAACAACTTAAATAAATTCAATGAGTCATCACGAAAACGAAAATAAGAATGGTAAACTAAAACAAATACCGGTTTATCATCATAGCTTGAAATTTTAATTGCGTTATTTTAAAATTATTATCCTTTATTCAATTTATAGATTTGTACTCCTTCGCATGAATCTTCTTATTTTGGCTATTTTCATCTCCACGCTAGTTAATAGTTTCTTGCTACAATAGTTTGTATTGAAATAGTTATTTATATAACTTTTATATGGATGAATTTTATAAATAAATTTTTAAAAATTACTTTTACCTATTATGAACTATCTTATTTTACTGAGATATTTATATTAACAGGTCTTGAACTCTTATAAATTACTTTTACTATTTAAGATATCTAGTTAAACTCCGAAAATGTAAAATTTGAGTTTGAATAATGTATGTGATGTTTGACGATCAGCGTTAAAAAATCAATAAACTCCCCTACATACAGAATTACTAGGAAACAAATCTAACTTTACCGAGACTCTCGTCATTTAGTAGACGGTTTTACTTTATTTCTACTGGATATAATAAAACTAGTTATTATTCTGTCATAATTTTGATTTTATAACAGTAGAAAATGGAAAGTATATCTAAAATAATCTATACATCAATAGTCAAAATAGCGATATTGTGATTAAAATGTAGTTATTATGATTGACATGATGAGTTTTGTTTTACACGTGGAAACAAGTAAAAAGAAAATGGAATGCTCTGATTATTATGTTAATTTTATTTTTAAGCTGACTATTCTCACTTTTTTATCAACAATTTTTACAAAATATAAAACAAAAATTATAAATATTTAGACTAGTTTGGTTTAGTTCTTTTTCTTTTAATATTCATGTGTTTTTTATTTTGTGGAGTGTCTCGTTTGCAATGAACAAAAATTTAAAAATTGAAGTGACTTTCGCGAGTTCAAATATATTGCAATATAAATGCGACAATTAATCACAATTCATTGAAAATAAGAATGTGTTATCATTATTAAAGGATTTTTTATGAAAGTATTAATAAAGAATATAAAGTTTTATACGCTTCAATTTGAGATTAGATTTATAAATCTTCTTGTATAAAAAAAAATTGAATTTGCATTTTATTTATTTTATTTGATAACTGTTAATGCTGTTATATATAATAATTATAAAAAAATTTTTAAATCTCAACTCTTCATGAAAAAATCTACAACAAATACTGAAATAAAATAGGTAAACTTATATATATTTTTCTGTAAAATTATAATATCTCATTTACTGATGTACTAAGAAATCCATTTTTCTTTTTTTTTTACAATATTTTTTCATTATGTTCAATTGAACAGTAATTACCCGCACGCTCACAAATACAGGCTTCTCAACATCTCATACATGCTTATTTGCAGAACTAGTTACACTCGGCACGTACACTTGAAATTTCTTCTATTAGATACATATACATATATACGTACGGTTATAACGTACGAACACACTCATAAAGCAAACATCAAGAGAGAAAGAGAGAGAGAGAGAGAGAGAGAGAGAGAGAGCAGACGTGAGTGCAATCGCACATAGAGAAAACAAGATGGCTTTCGCATATGCGCCGGTCAATGACATCGTCTCTGTAATTTTCCGTTAGAATGCAACGCTGATGTCCGTCTATGTGCTCCGCCTTTTTACACCCCCCGAGGAGAAGGTAAATGCGCCTATAAATGCAAATGTGTGTATGAGTGTGTACTTGCTTCTAAGTTAGCACGTCCGAGGACTCGCACGAGTGCGTATGTGTTGGATACTCGTCAACCCCCTTTTTGCAATCATACTCTGGCTTTCTATAGATAGATCCTTGGCGACGATCGACCTCTCTCTTTCTTATCTCATTGTCGGCTGCGGCTCTTTCTCTCTGACGCCTATCGCCTTTTCTCTTCTCTCCCTCTTCCTTTTCCCTCTATTGCTCTCTTCTATTGATCTTTTATCTCGGCTGCACTCTTAAACCCTCAGTCTCGATTGGCAGCAATGAGTATGTATCCCTTCGTACTTCATCTGCCTCATCTTTTTATTTAGGTTTATTAAGAGCCTGTCATCAATACCAATTATATTTATGAGAGGTGTAAGCGAGTTTACACTTATGCAAATAATTAATATTTTTTTAAAGTTTTCTTATACTAAAATTCTTTTTGTATATTTTTTAATTTAATTTTTGTGGATAAATTTTGAATTTTTTATACAATTACCAGATGAATTCCAATATATGCACACACATAGATATATATTATAAACGACAATGTTTTCTTTTGAATTGCGCCACTTTCTTTAGCCCGTCTTTCAATTTTATGATTTTCGGTTTAATTCCACGTGATATTTTCGTTGGAAAAACAAATAATGGGCACATACACTTTAAGAGCTCAAGAGAAGCGGAAATTCTTTGGTCCATTGATTTACTTATTGATACCTTGAAAACATTTTTCTATTTATGCATATAATAAAAAATAATGATAACAAATACTTTCTCAAACTTTTTTATTTTAATGTGTTAGAAATATTCTTTGTCAATCATATTAAAACTTTAGTGGAGCACTTTTTAGTGTAAATCTAATTTTAGGCGAATTGTTACTTCAAACGTAAGTCCTAGGCAATAACTCTAAGATTTTTTTGACGGATGCGCTTCATATTTTCAATATTTTCTGCATACTCTACTACAATAGTTACTACAAACACTACACTTGAGCTGAAAAGGTCCTCTTTATGTCTATGGTAAACAATAAACTATTTAACAGCCAGTGTATTCATTTATATTGTCAGATATACAAGTGTATTGGCGGCTACGTAGTGAACCTTACTCTAAGCATGCTTTGGAGTTCAAGAAAATCTGAAAATCGTGCACGCGTAACAAAAAAGTACATTATATAAAAAGGGCGTAAACGAGCTTTTTTAGACTAGTATTGAATTAGCAGTAAGAGTTGCAAATGAGCTAGCTGACGAGTAAGTGTTATAAATACACGAAGTGATGGCTGATTTTTTGCAACTACTCGAGTTTTTTTGACAGTCTAAAAATGGTTAAGGCTTATTTTTTAAGGTACTGAAATACTCGAAATCCTGCACGTGTTACAAAAAAGTAATTTTAACTTCTTTGATCGTTACTAAAAAACATTTTTAATTTCTTTTATTCAAGTTTTTTTTTAAAATTAGTTACAGTCATTTTTAGTATTGATTTTGTTCTTATCGATTTTTTAAATATTTTTTATTTGTTAAATTAGTTGATCTGTTTTCCAAAGAAATAAGTTAGCACTTTAATTTTAACTAATAGTTGTTTTCAAAGTCGATAGACTATTTAGAATCTTTCTCCATAAATAGCAGTAAGCTATTCTTCGTAACAAAGCCACTTATAAGTACCTGTTGAGCAATCCATCACGGAGGATTAATAGACAATTTCATTTTCTACCTGAAATACTAATTATTTATTTATGTATTTAAATGAGTTTTTTACGATCCCGTTATTGATCGACTCAATGTATAGAAGATCGATATCACTGCGCACCTCAAAAGGTCGTGCTTACTACGTGGTATGCAGCTTCGATTTCGTAGGAATTCTCGAATTTTAAAAACCAAGCCATCGTTTATCATGTTTTTATAATTGAGGAAGCTTATGCGTACAAAGACTTTTTATGCGTACATTATATTTTTTAAACGTAAAAGATATTATTGTGACTAATTCAGTATTTATTAGAAATTAAATGATCTTGAAAAATCTAGAAAAGTGGAACTTAAAATGAGTTTTAATAATAGTATGAACACAATTTTTCGAAGAATTTATTTCTTGAAGTAATATTTTTTTCATATTAGATTACAATACAAAATGAAAAAGTATTAAAAATCAAATTACATCTGTTAATCTTAAGTCAGAAAAAACTGATATTCACAAAATTTTTTTTATTCGAAAGGTGTTCTGTAATATTAATGAATTATGCTAATAGTAGCTTTATATATTTTCATTAAGTATTAAAACTAATTCTGTTTTATTCTTTTAAGCAAACGTAAAATCGTAATATAATAATAACGATGTCTTACTATATGCGATTAACTGCAATGAATTTGAAAAAAATAAAATCAAATATATTTCAAAGTAGGATAAATCTTCTCCTGTTACTTATAATTGTCAGTCAATACTGACAATTCAAAATATCTTATTTTAATAAATAAAACTATACATTCTACCATAAAAATATTTTTTGAAATTTAAAAATTTAATATAAAAACTGCGATTCAGTAAACGTCTTCGTGAAAATGAATACTTCTTAATGCTTTGGATGTCAAACAGATTATCAAAAATTACACATAAAAAATAAACTTAAACTTTACATACAAAAAGTTTTATTGTACTTTATTAATACTTTTATAAAGGCTTGGTTAAAAGTACTAAAAAACATTCACGAGTATTTAATTACGTACAATAATACAAATGAATGACGTAAAACTATTGTTCGTGCGTGCGAGTGCGTTCATGAGTCCAAGCGAGTTCAAGGGTTTCATTTGCATGAAGAACTCGTAAGAAGATCGTCCCCCAACCCAGAATAAGAAGCCTTTCTGATCAGACGTTAGCGAACACAGTGTTCAATTAGATGGTGTTCATGATTATTCATTTTGTTAGTTTTATTGATTCATTATTTTCATCGTTTTTTGTAGTCAGAGAAAACAGGTTCAGTAAAAATTATTAAGTTCTCTGATAACGGAGGGTTAGAGACGTTGGATAAAAAATGTTACAATAAGCTAAACTTTAATTTATTACTGTGAATATTTCACCATTGAGGGTCTTAAAACTAAAAGGCTATATACATATAAGTTTTTATCTAATAAAATAACATTGACTATGTGCCCTTTTAGTTTCCAGATCCTCAATTTTCACTGTGACTTAGCTTTCCCGTGATATTTCATTAATTTTTATTGAAACTAGGGCTTTTTTAGCGCGTAAGCGCGCTCTAATTTACATGCTATAATAGTACATTTTTTATGTCACGTGAGCCAAAAAATCATCTCAAAGTTAGGATATTGAGGTTAGAGTGGCAATAAGTTTGAATAATGTATTTAATAATAATTAATGATTTAATTAACAACCAATTTGATAGGCATTCAAATTTGACAGACGTATTCATCATTCTGCAAAAAATTACAACTTATTAAAAAGTTACAACTTTAAATATTCGCGCGCTCTACATTGACCAATCACTAGCCACTCTCTGAACCAATCACATCACGAATAGTTTGTAATTCTTTCTCACTCATACGTTTTTTAAGAGAGAAAAATCTGTGTATCCGAAAAATTTAATATATTTTAATTTTATCTAAGACCACTTTTTTATTTTTAAATGCCGGGCTTTCTTTTAGCCCCGAGTATCTAATATTCGATGAGTATAATTTTCATGCGTATATTTAAATTTCTTGTCTAGTTTCGATATTCAGATTTAAGTTATTGAAGTACTTTGGCTATGGCCAGGACTTTATGGAGATGATACCGAGATCGTGAAGTAAATAATATTTTAAGTCGTCGCTTTTTCATAAGTTCAGTCAAAAAATTTTATTTTAATAAATAAAACGGAAAATGCTCTTTATGATAACATTAACTTTGTGATTTACTTGCAGAATCAAGTGTTATCATATAATTGAATCAACTGTATTTTTGGAGAGGTTAAAATTCTTATCAAGTAAATGGCCATCAAGTACTTTACAGGTTACGAATTTATTAACTTAAATAAAGTTACTACCGTAAAGCTATCACCCCTTTTAATTATAGCCACTCTAAGTTATTTTTTAAACATCAAGGATTTTTGTGAAATTTATCTAATGGATAGGTCGATAAAAATAAATTAAAAATAAAACCGTTTGCTTTTATATAGAGAATTAGTAATTTTAAATGCGAAACCTGAATGTACACATTATAACGCTTGAAATATCCACTCAAATATTTTACGAAGACATCAAGCTTATCACAAGCACGCACGCTTGAAAGTGGACTTTGGACATCGCCATAAAACTTGACAGTGATTAAAGCTCTAATTTGCGCGCTTCTTAAAAAAAGGAATGAAAAAGTTCGTAAAAATGTTTTAATGTGTGATTAATATACAAATTTTTTATTATTTTTATTATTTTAAAAGTAATACTACTTACAAGTAATACTTCGAAAAGTTTCAACTGCTTTACGTGATGCAAAAAATAACAAATGTTATCGGGTTTTTCCTGATATTCAAATAATTTAAGTATAATTGTTTAATTTCTTTAATCTACTTCTTTATTTTGAATTAACAAATCAAATTTCATAAAGTTTTAATTAAAATATAAAAAAGACTCCTTGAATAATACTTTATTTTTAGAATCCATCTAATACCCCAAGAATCCCTAAATCCAAGGGCTAAAGACAAAGTGAAAAAGTTTCGGGCATGCTTCGCTACTGTTGTATATTTACTATGTGGGTGTTCGATTTTCTTAAACTTCGAAGTCATTCGGATTATACATACTTAAAATGTTACAAAAATTCTTAATAACAACTTATAGTAAGATTCATTAAAAACCAAATTTAGCTTTTGCAATTAAAAAAACCATTATTTTCTAACTTATCAATAAATTTAACGATTTTGGAATAAGAAGTATTTGTTGTATGAATTTCGAAAATTTGTGTATTTAATAAAAAAAAATTAATCTGCATGCAAATCACAATTTTTATCATGCATTAAAACTTAATTAAAAGTAAAAATCTAGAAAAACTTTACTAACTTTATGAACATTTGTAAACAAAAAGTCTGGAACTAGAATTCTCATCCATCAACAAAACTAATGTTTCCCCAACATGTCTTTACATAAACCACTTACCAAAACTTCATTGTTAATCCCATCTGAATCAGAAACGCATCCTGCCTCACAATCAAAACCAAAAAAAAAGAAAATTCTCTCGGTCAGCGCTCACATAAAAAGAAAAGACGAGAAGTGGAAACAGGATAAGCTGGCGCTCTTCGTCGCCGCTGGCACCCGAAAATAATTCAGAAGGCATTTTGAAAAGCCGTAATCGTAAGAAAGAGAGATAGAGACGGCGCTACAACTCGTTTTCTGCGGCGCGACCTCATGATGGACCTTGAACCTAAGACGTCAGAGCAAGAGGCGCAGGTCGTCACCAAGAGACGCAACCCTCCTCCGTCTCTTCTTTTTTTTTTCTTCGTTTCATTCTATTCCGCGATTCGCGATAGCTGCTGGCTCTCTTTCCCTCACTCTTCGAGTTTGAACTTTATATGCTCGCGAGAAAAATGAGTATGGTCGAAAATATAAGCACGAACGGCTGCGGAGCTCGCAGCTTTGAATTCTAATGGCCGCCGCGTGCGCGCGCGCGCGCTCGTCATGTTTATTTATCTTTTACCGTCATATCTGATTTTTTGGTTTACGTATGCAAAAAAGGATGGGGTTTCTGCAGCGTGCGCTGGAAAAAGAAAATAATTTTTTTCGGAATAATGTAGCACTTTGTAGTTTCTCAAAGCTTGTTTGAATGAGCGTAGCGATTGTAGCCTTGCAGATAGAAGGTCTTTTGAGGCAGTTTTAGATTAATTATTAAAGATTCATTTAGAGGATGCCATCAATTTATTTAATTGTACACCGAAAATTTTGTATAAGTATTTAGTATTCTTCATCCTGTTATAATACTTTTTAATGGTTATTAATACTGAAATCTAAACATTGTCAAGATACATTTATTCACTCAACGCTCTTATCGTATATTATGAACCATTCTAATATTTATAAATAGATCGAATTATAGAAATCCATTAAGTTTGATCTATTAATAGGTAACTTAGGGTTAAAAGATTAATTAAGTGCGGTTGAGCAATATCAAATACAAATTCCGCGTCAAAAGTACGAAAATAAACGAAGGAAATACCGATTATCTAAGAAAGCAACAATGCGCCATCAATTTTTGTTTACATTCTTTTTGTTAACAGATGTATAAATGTAACATTTATTATAGATCTTATCTTTTATTCATTAAATATTAGATAGAGGCAAAAAGCGATTTTGTCGGTGTCATAGGTTATACTTACATAGATAGCAGATTTAGTAATATTTATCAAAGCTTCTCTTGATTAAAATAAAACCGAAGACTGAATCGAACGATTACATTCAAGACAGAGTGCAGATTTATCTTATTAATAAATATCTTACAAATCTATATTATTATTATTTTTAATTAAGATTTCTCTTATATATGTTTCTCGAGCTTATTATTAAATTATACTTACACAACTTCTTGCACGCACAAAGACTAATCAAATAAAATCAATAAATATTGCTGTCAATCAATCAGTAAAAAATAATGTACTTCAAAATCTTATCAGAGCTAAACTAGTCTAACGAACTCTAACCGACAAAATAATAGCGTGATACCAGGATTACGTTAAGCCCTCGCTTGTGACTAAAAAAAACGCCACGGCTTTATCTGTCTACTGTTTCAGTGTAAATATAATTAGCTCTCAAAAATCATGATTATAATTAATTATCTTTCCGGAATTCGACTTATTAAGCACCTCCTCAGAATACTTCTGATTTACGTCTTTTTGATGCATTGAATTTTGGAAGTAACCTTGCCCATACTTCTAAATCTTCGCCTCTAGAAATTACGTAAACACTAATTCTGAACAAATATATCTATGACCAAATAAATTTATCATCGACACTCTGACCTACTTTTTTATCAAACTCTACCCACCCAAAAACTTTCTCCTTTATAAACATTCAACTCTACAACCACATACAACAACAACTAATCCAAATCTTCTATCCTCACTGTTCCAGGTACTAACACAGGCGCGTCAGTGGGTGCTTCGCCCGCAACGGTGACCGGGGCGAGTCTGAGAAGCAGCAGCGCAACGCGTCTCAGCAACAGCAACACCAATAACACTAGCAACAGCAACGGGCTACCGCCGGCCTCGAGCCGGGCCCCCAGCTCGGCTTGTACCCGCAGCCGAGTCAACCAGCAACAGCAACAGCAACAGCAGCAACAGAGACCGCAGCGACAGCACAGCCAGGCGCGAATTCCTCCGACGCTGAACGGTGCCGTCGGTGCGCTGAGGGGCTCGGATGAGCAACTCGCCAGCACGAGACAGTCGGCCAACAGCAACAGCCAGCAGGACCTCTGCGACAACTCCAACGACTCCGGGCTTGGATTTGAGGAGCGACAGCAGCAGCATCTCAACAAGGCCGCTGTAATTATTCCTGCTTTGATTTTATTACTGATTTTTTTATTTTTTTTTATTTTTCATGAGTTCATGATAGTTCTGTGTGTTTATTTTTACGCTTTTTAAGCGTAATTGAGTTAGGTGTTTTGTTTTACTATTAATAAATAATTGTAATGCTAACGCGATCTCGATACTGTTTTTGTTATAAAACACGTGTTCGGAATCAATAAAAAAAGGCTTAGATCACAAATTCATCGATGTAGTCGGGTAAGGTTAGATAAGATAGGCCTTCGATATTGAAGGTATTTACAACTTTCTTTTGTAATATTTTGATCATTGCTTCGGAAGATAAAACATATAAAATTGTGCAACTTAAATTCTTAACTTAAACCAATAGGACTTTTTTAATCTATTCGCAGTAGAATAAGGTCTTATTTACTAGCTTTCATTCGTTATCTATTCTCCGCGACACTAATAATTTAGACCTTCTCATTAGAAAACCTCCAAAATCATCATCTGTCGTCCGGCTTGTTTGGTAAGATTGACATCAATAATGAAAGAAGTAAACTAGAAATTTCTTATTAGATTACTAATTCTGTTGGTTTCGTGCTCTATTTTAAGTATAAATTAGAAAAAAAGAATACAAGTGTCATTAGACGGACAAAAATAATTTTTTTATTGATCAAGTTCTCTTAATTATATGGTTCTGTAAAGACAATTAAATAGCTGACTTATTTAATATTACTGCTAATGCTTTATCAGCTAATTTGAACATAAACTACATTTCGCAATAAAAAAAAAATTAATTTTAAAAGTATACGGGTAGATTTTCCTTCAGTGCAGAATTTCAAAAGTTTTATAAATATATTAAAAATGTTATCTTACCCGTGTATTAATAATTTTATTTACTTTTTACTTGCCAGATGAGTATTTTTTTACAGTTACACAACATTTTAGATTTAATTATATAAATTTTTATTTGCTATTTAATTACGCGCTTATAGTCGTGGAAAAAATTGAATAATCATTAAATTAATGGAAATTTTGTTAGAATGTCGGAGAATTTGTTTCGCAATAACAAACCAACTTTTTAATTACACCGCCGGTACACTAACTGCATATATTTGACCTGTCTGAAGCATACGCACATTCAAACTACTTCTTTTACCTCAAACGATTCCACCGACCATACAATCATTCAATCCGACAAAATTAAAAAACTCCACAATCTAAAAAAGTAGCACAACCTACCGCATCACCATACAAGTACAAAAATTCTAATTACCGCCACCAAGCCGTCCTCAACACCCACAAACCATTTCATCAAATCGCTCGATCGACCGGCAGCAAAAAGTCTCCGGTCATTTACGCCCAAGCCACGCCTATCCAAATCCCGAATCGCGCTAGTCCCTCTCCTCTATATTCCCCGATCCTCAATACAATCGCTTGACTCGCGCTTAGAACAACGGAGCCGAAGAAGAAGAAAAGAAGAAGCGCCTCTCGCGATATCGAGGCGCGTTATCTCAGGCGGCCGAGACGCCTGTATTATGCATCCGTTATCTCCGAGAAAGGCCCGAGAGCGCGTGTGTTTACTCGATTCGATAAATCGCGCTATCGGGCGCGCCGATCGCGAAACTCTCTTGTCGGCGGAGAGGCAATATAGAGCTGAGGAATAATAATGGGAGCTCGCCTCTTCATTAACGTAATGAAGCCGCGCGCGCGCTGGTGAGCTTATCGCCGAATTTATTTGTTCATCGATCCGTTAGTCGGCTCTGAGCCGTTATGGCGCGTATCAGCGCCTTTCTCTTTCTCCTCCCTTTCCTTTTCTCGCCTTGGGTTTGTTTGCGAATACTTATGGGAGGATTCGTTTTTTTCTTTTTTTAAGAGGGACGCTAGTTGACGCGGTTGAGTCGGTAATTTCTTTATAATTTTTTGCTGGTTGGGTTACGGGGAATTGAAGGGTAATTATTTGGTTTTTAAAACGATCGGAAAATTTGTTCTTTGAAGAATAGTCGATGGATTATTATTTATGTTTGTTTTTCGATTTTTTTATTACAAGCTGTCATTACTACGGCCGTCTTTACTCTTCGAAGAAATACGCTAACTACATTTTGAGGCAGACGCAACCCACTTTCCTACTGATAATAATTTAGCTTTTACGATCATCACGGCTTTTCAATTCACAGATCGTGTACATCTTCATAAAAAGCGCTCTCCACTCGTCGCTCTCATCGGCCCGCAAAAAAAACGAAGAAGAAAAGAACAATGCCGCAGACGTAAATAAAAATGTCATCTTCCGCTCTGGTAAAACAGGAAAAGCACAGCCGCAACTGGGCCTTGCATTAAACTTTCCTATGTGCAAAGCTCTGGCAAATTGGAGCCAGTATCAAAGTACAGTCGTTACGCAACAAAAGCTAAAGAACTATAATGCCCGTCTCGTTGTCGCGCTCGGCTGTAAGCCGGCGTGGCAAACGGTAGTTGAACCCGCATCGTTTGTCTCTACGAGCCGTCGTCGTGCCACAAATTGTTTCCCTTCCAATCCGAGGCAATTGCTTGCCTCTCTCGCGCACGCACGACGAGTAATCTCAATCGCTTTTGCTCTCTTCTTCGCTCGGCGCTATTGCTCTAGTGCAACTTTCATGATGGGTATTCGTTATAAAATGCGTGCGTGGATTTTTTCTAGATGAGATTGATGCTCTACTTTTTTATTGTTTTATTTTATTGTTAATTTAGTGTTTTAGAGCCTTTTAGTGAGGATATTGGGGCTGGCGTATCTTTTGCTAAGCGCGAGGAGATAGCTGCATAGATATGTAGAATTAGTCTTTTGATAATCGCAGAGTTGCGTAATAGATTTTCATCGATACTTTCTGGGATTTTAATCGCGAATTATCGAAAGTTTGATTAGAAGGAAATTGGTTCTCTTGGCAGTGATTTTGCTTGGAGAATGTTTTAAAATATTTTTCAATTTTTATTTATTATAAAAGAATATAATCGTCTTGACTTTTGGTAATTATTCATTATTAAAACTAACATTTTAATTGTGCAAAATAATAATCTCGCTCGTTTTCTTAAAAAGCTGACGTAATTGACATTTGAAACACTTGTTTCAAAAGTGATATATTGCCGCGATAAGGAATGCATTCTAATTAGCATGGAAATTAAATTAAAACGTTTTTTCTCAGAATCAGTCAATGAAAGCAATACGCAAGTCGGTAAATATTTCACCTATTAAACAGAATTTGTTATACTTATTGAACTTATTATTTGCGACAGACTTCAATTTCCACCTTAAACGTTATCTCATTTCCAAATGAGAACACTTACTTAAATAATCCCAGATAATTTTAACAAAGCTAAGTTCAGTAACTCTAGAAAGAAAGAAAAAATAGAAAAATAAGTTCCATCCCACTGAGTTTTCTCATTACACCAACTTACCATTCACCCAAATTCAGCGCCAAATTTCACAAAACGCGTTTTTTTTTTCTTGGATCCCCCGTCATATACTCAGTTCAATTGAGAGAAAACCTTAGGAAAAAAAGCAAACGACGAATAAACGAACAATGTCTTACTCTGTCAATTACCAACAAAGATTCGACCAGCTGATCCAAGGCATTGTCGCGGTTGGTTGCAGGCCTGGAACGGCGGTGCCGCCGCCGCCCTTGGCGAGGAGGACACCAAGCGCCGTAAGATGGACATCAAGCTCGAATCCGAGGATGCCAATTTTGCCTTCCCGGAGGTGGTGCAGGGCACGCAGAGCGAGGGCAAGATATCGACGAGGAACGGAATCGTAGCCGGGCGTACCGGCAGTGGCGTCAATGGCTCGGTGGGAAGGGTAGTCGGGGTCACCAGGCCCCGGCCGCATCTTGGAGTGCTGACTAAGAGGGCGCCACCAGCTCATCAGGGGCCCATCACCCTAACCTCACAATTATGTAAGTTGGAATGAGGTGTTGAAGTGCTTTGTAGGCTTGTTTTTGCCTAGAGTTAGATGTGAGATAATTTTTTATTGCTTTTATTACTGAAAGTGGAACGGAAAATTAAAGTGAATCGATTCTAGTGCCTAAGTAAATTACTACTGTTCTAATCAGTT
>JAPYZB010000525.1:0-45343 GCA_030522745.1 Eupelmus kiefferi | reverse complement strand
AGCGCGCAATGTCGCTCGCGCGCGCTCCACTCCACTCCTCATCGTTCCTCTCGTCTCGCCCGGCAAGACAGCCTACCGGATGTCGTATATAATACTCTCCACACCCACGTAGACAGCGTTTGCTCTGCTTGTATTATTCGTATATCTGCTTTTTAGTTGGTATTTTACATTATATACATCTATATATATATCGCACTGCCTGCTTCATTCACGCACACACCAAGCTCTCTCCATATATATATAATATATTTATATCCGTGTACACATGCGAGGAGCTCTGTACACGCATATACCGCCGCTGAGTATGTCGTGTACGTCGCTCTTCTCCTCTTTATTATTACGTGTAACGCACATATATGTATACATACGTTTATAAATATAGATTGTAAGTAGACGAAAAAGCAATTGCTATTATCAATGTATACGAGAAAAAGAAAATTTGTATGTATATATGTATCAAGTGTACGTGCGAGTGCGTATGCGACGCTTGTGCGAGCGCCCACCGAATCGCCGTTATCCTGATTAGCTCGTAGCATACCATGACTGCTTGTCCTTAGTAGCATTGTGTAGTGCGCAAGGCGCGCGCGGACAGGTCGCAAAGCACTCGCACGAGTATGTTTAATGCGCAGACCGCCTCGAGCGCTCGGCCTCTATATAGATCAACTCTCGAGGCGCACCGAGGATTCAGCGAGAGAAAGAGAGAGAGAGATGCAGACCAGCTTGCAGAGCACGCTCATATAAGCGTACTGAAGCTCGCTCTTTATTTCTGTACAGTTTCTAATTTGCCATGTTTTTGTATACTGCGCTAGGTCTACATTCGCTCTTTCTCTCTGCGTATGTCTCTGCGTGTCGTCTTTTCGCGCCGAAAAATTATATAGACGTTTGCCAAGCGAGCGAGCGTTCGAGGCAGTTGGCTGATCGTCTTTGTAAAGACGTCATCGTTTATTCTTTATTGAACATATTTACTTTTATTATAGCTCCCTCCCCTTCTCACCTTACCCTTATCTCACGTATATACACGCATATATTTATATATACATAATTCATGTAAATACGAATATATCGAATCTTAGATCTTACCACTTAAGTAATGACCTTTTATTATACATATAAATATTATTATACCATTATATGATTGACATATTGTTGCTTATTTGAGGATTTGTTAAATAAATCGAATCGAATTAAACTTCCACCCTTGTAGAGTTTCAAATTTTTTACTAGTTTTTCGATAATTCATTCACCTATCCTTGTTGCAAAAAAGTTTGGTAAAGAAGATTTAACGAAAAGAGTTTTAAAACTACCTATTATGAGTAGTTACTGATATAATGAGTAAAGAGATTTTACCAAACTTTTTTTCCTATAAATTTAGTATTTAAAAAATAATTAATATAATCACTGCAATATATCATATTTGACTTGAGCCCTTTGTAAATATACATAAATTCCTAAATATTTTGTTTGACATTTTAAAATAAAATTAGTCACGAGATTAGTAAAAAGTTTTTCCCCTTTAGAACGACACTGAGTCGATAGAATTGTCAAGTTTTGAATAAGACCTATAGCCTCCAGAAAAGTCAGAGACGTCTTAGACTGAAACAGAGTTGGGAGAAAAGAAGTAGTAAAAAAAAGTGAAAAGAAAAAGCAAATGATAAAAGAGGCATAATTCTTAGGCAAGTCTGAGGCGTGTCTCGACTTATCGAGTAAAAGCTAGAGGGGGGGAAAAGAGCGCGATAAGAAGGGAAGCAAAAGTGTGTTGGGGAAGTTTTACTAATGTCTATTTGATTCAACAGGGGCACGAATCCTCTGGCACCGGACGCCGTGGACCTGACCCAGCTGACGTCGGTGAACGAGTGGCTGGCCTCGATAAAGATGTCCCGCTACGCCGAGAGCTTCGAGCGCGCCGGCGTGACGAGCTTGGAGGCAGCGGCGCGCGTCACCGTCCAGGAGCTGACCGCACTTGGCATCACCCTCGTCGGCCATCAGAAGAAGATAATGAACAGCGTGACGGCCCTGAGGGCCCAGATGTCCGCGACGTCGCAGGGCTTCCTCGTCTAGCCCACGCTACCTCGGCGCTACGAGGAGATCGAGCTGCTGCTCACCCGCTGACTAGCGCCGACGGACCCACAGCAGCGGGTCTACGCCGTCATCGAGGACTACCAGGATTATGATACCGACGACGCCATCACTGCCGCGCATCGACACGCGTTGCACTACTGAGCTAGCTCTCCATCTCTCTCGGATTCTCACCCCCTCTCCGATTTTCTCTCCCTCCCTTATATATATTGTGAACTGACAAGTAATTCAGAGTGATAGAGAGAAAGAGAGAGAGAGAGAGAGAGAGAGAGAGGGAATGGAAAATAAGTAGAGAGATGATTTATGATACTTCTCTGAATATGTATATGCGGATCAAGTGCTTACGGGGCGAGTGTGATGTGACGCTCGATTCATTAACGCTGCGAGTGACTCTTTTTGGATGCTCCGCTTTTCTTTTTTACATATTATATATATATATTATAAATATATAAATATATCTCTGTGCACCGAGTGTGTCTGACTGTGTTTATCTGGAAGTTCTGTCGAGAAAGATGACGAAAGATGACGAAAGATACAATTCTTGCCTTTAGCGTTACCTAGATAAGTATATAAATAAACAAATGGGATAAATAAATGAAGAAGGATATATACATGTATATATATGTGTATGTATGTATATCATTCATGTATGTATGTACGTATATATACGTGTATGTATGTAAATATATATATTATGTTCGTGGTTCGTGTAGAGGTACCTGTCACTTATCGAAGGGGAAGAGAAACGTGCCAATGCAAGAAAGTGGAGGAATGAAAGACGAGTGCCAGAGTAAATGTCGAGAGAGAAAGAAATAGAGAGAAAACTGAAAAGCGCGGGAAAAGCACGGAGTGAACTCGAGAGAAAGAATGAAAGTGAGTGAGAGAGAATGCTTTTAAAGTGGCATGCAAGCGATATGCGCTGCTTCGTATTGTATATTGCGCTCATCTTTTCCTCACGCATTTTCTGTGAGAGAGACATATATGTATCTTGCTCGTTCATCGATGATTTTTATCGAGGAGAAAAATGACTTTGTCAAAAATTGTCAGATTTCTTCTTCCAAACGCCCGCAATCTGCATTGCAAAATATTCTCAGATTGACTGTCTTTTTGTATGATAAATTTTTAGCTTTATTCAAGCCAATAAATTGGGAATTCGCGGAGTTGAATGCTGAAAAAAGACTGTAAATATGCATTTAAAAATCGTCTCACGGGTTTTTAATATTAATAATGGATATAGTTAATAAAAATTGTATATAATGAATGTTTTTCATTGGCTTGCTGTCAATATATGTTAAAATTTTTATGAATTTTAAGATTTTACTTGCAGTGTCGTTAATAAGAAAATTTAATTCGCTAAATTTTAGATTACTGCTAAATCTATAAATGAGTCATTCGGATGTAGACAATATGCTTACTTATATATTTGTTTCTTCTGCTAAACGTGATTGTGCGCATTAACGAAGAAACTAAGCTGTGAACATTTAGACATCTCATGCGGTAATCAAATCTAATGCTGACTTAATATTATTTCTAAATGTTCAGTTTAAATATTTTTAAATGAGTTGTACATAAATAATAATATTTAGTTTCTTTGATTTCTTAAGGATAAATTTTCGAATTTTACATTCCTTGTTTAAACGCATTTTATTATATTTATTACTAACTGATTATACTTTTTATTTAAAGAAAAAGTATTCTACCGTAACGTAATACGCTCACGTGTGACAATGGGTTCTTGGAGAGGAAAATCTGGTGATTTTAGATTAAAGAATGTAAGTAAAAGAATAAAATGAATACGATATACTCGAGCGTTTTAATATCAGCAAAACTCTACGCCGCGTTCCTCGGCATCATGAACATATCACGGCATGAACTTGATAGACGAACGCGAAATTGTATGAGAATGATATAAAAATACGTCGCTACGGCTCTGAGAGGACTGTAAAAGCCTCTTACGTCGAAGTAGAAATCGAACGAATCGTTTGAAAGTGCGCCAACACATCGAAATTTCAATCTTTATAACATAGACCAAGTCTTAAAGCGAAGCAAAGCTACGTCCATTCCAGTAAACCTTAAGCAGTATATAACGATTGAAATCGAGCGTGAAACAAATCAAGTAAAATGAAAAAAAATTTACATTGAGTAAAGAAAATTAATTAAGGCCGGCGTCCTTCGATCTAAGAAGGATTCCTGTCAGATTGCACAGAAGCCCTAAAAGTTAAAAGACTGTTATTTCCAAGACACCTAAAATCTTGCGTGTACGTCCAATGCGTACCCTCGAGATAACCGAATCACGACGTACAACAAAGTATTTTACATGCTTTTTGAGTTTCTTTTTTATTATACAAATATATATATTATAAATATATAAAAAAAATAAAGTCTGTCCGAACCGAACGAGGTCAACGGTCAAACCTCGTGAAAGTGTTTATATTCTTAGTTTTCAGAAACATTGTAAACTAGTACGAATATTAAAGAAAAGAACTAAATGAACGGCTCTATATTTCGCATTGTGCGGCTTTACGTTTTTTTTACGAATATGGTGAATATGCCAATCGGCAATTCGAGTTGCTCGATGCGACGGAAACCGAGGCCTCTCTTTGTGATAGGAGAGTAAGTGCAGCAAAAGGGATTCGAAGACGAAATGAGCTAATCGAAATATAAAAATAAAAAAAAATGAGGCGGTGACGATTATAAGAAGCAATAAGTGGATACACGCAAATGCAGATTTTTATATAGAGAATGTTAAAAAATTTCAGATGATATTAATTATCGAATAGCGCTATCTTCCTAAATGTTCGTATTACAAGTTAAACGATATGAGATAGATAAAAAATAAAAAAAAGGCCGCCAAAGCCGGCGCACGGAGTTCTAATCGAAATCATGAGCACACACTTGGGCGAATGATTTAAATAATAAGGGTAAAGAAGAGAGGACCTTATCGATCGGGCGTAAATTATCGTGAGGTGTGTGTATTAAAGCTTTCGAATGGAACGCCGAGAAAATGTTTTAAGATTTTGAACTGTAACTACTTGTGTCCAATGACGGGCGTACGAATGCGATTGAAAGTTTCGAAAATTCGCCTATCGTTTTCGCTTATCTTTAAAGTAATAACTCTCTCAGATGAAGTGAATCGCGTCACTATCTTGGAACTGAGAAATAATATTGGTCTTCCTTCTGCGAAATCGCATTTTCTCTCTCTTTATGTAAGAATGTAAAAGAAACAAAGGATTCGCGATACAACGATGTTTTGAAATTCTCCATCGCATTCGCAGTCAAACACACACATACACATATTTTGGTTACCTCGTACACATGTAAGACTTGATAAGCGTGAAGCGAGATATCGGTTGGATAAAGGTAAGATAAAATGCAAACCGGTTAGGAAAAACATAGGAGACAAGAAAGTTAATCAAAATTCGCGAAACCGCGAGACTGTCCTTGTCTGCACGTTTGAAGAGCGAAACAAAGTTGTAGAAAAATAAAAAATCATTAGATGCCTCACTCTTTTTACTTAATTTCCTAATAATTACCGCCTCTGTACTACTATTTATTAAAGTGAAAAAAAACTTATTTATTGTTTAGAGATCTGACTAAATTAAAGAAATTTTTATTATCGTATAGGTTTATCTATTGCTATTGCGAGAAAGGGAGAGGCAAGAAAAAAGCATTTCCTTTATTTTCGGAGTTTTTCAAAAACTTCACAATTGTAAAAAATAATAAATGATCAAGAAAGCAGAACAATGAACGACAAAAGCATAAACAATAAACATGAACGTCGAATCGATAAGCAATTCATAGAATTAAATTAGTTAAGCGTTACTTAGGCGACGTACGTGCGCGTTGTTTAGTTTTCATAATTTACATCTGCTTTAACAGCGACAAATCTCTGCCAAAGTACCTGCTTCGAAAAAAACGAACAATCTCGTAACGTAAAACGATTAAAAAGAAAGCAAACAGGTACCGTCCCATGTACATCGCTTACATACGTTTTTAAGCACGATATAATTTTATACACTCATGTAGACAGAGTTTATTATTGGTTCATTAATTCTTTATTACACATAAAACACCGGAAGCAGACACACGTTCACAAACTCATTACCTCCGTGCGTCTTCAGTTTTTTGTATAAAAAAAAGATGGAAACAAATACGAACAAATAAAATACAGAGTGAAATAACAGAGCGCAAAATAGAATCTGTCAACAAATTTTTGGGATGAATCTAAACATTTTTCCTATGGTGTTGTCAAGACGATGTTGAATGTACATAAGATATAATAAATAACATACCTTATATGATGTAAAGTATATTTTATTTTTTTTCTTTATTAAAATCCTTTTGTCTTTATTTTTATCCTGTTATTCCTTTCCTCCTTAATAATTTATTCTTATAATTAGAAAACTGTTCTTTTGTAAATTTTTTATATTAATTTACGAAATATTATTATATTAATGGTTCATATTAATGCCTATTACCTTGAAACCGAAAATATAAAAATTTTAAATGAATTGGTAGGGTCAATAGACATAGAACGAGCAGAATAATTATAGACAGGTAATTGGTCCCGTTAAAACTACAAAGTTTAAACATTTCTAAAATTTTTATATTTTTAATATTATAATTTGATATAATATTAATTTCATATAGTTAACATTTTATTTAAATTCCTCATTTTTCAAAATCTCCATATTATTGAACCTTATATTCTAAAGAATAATTAAGTTCATCCTAGGTTGAATATTTTTTTAACTAGTTATATGAGTTGTAAAAATCTTTATTGTGAGTGAAGAAGTAAGACGATATTTTGCTTTGAAAAATAATAAATATATTAAAATCATAAGAAATAAAATATTTTGAAATTTTTATATACATATAAAGTATTAATGTTGACCGTTTCAAAACTATTTCAATCATTATATAAAAAATTCGTAATACTGGCATCCGATCATATATAATATATCCGTCCGTACCAATTTTTGTATTTGCCCTTTCTTACTAGAAAAGTAATATTAGTAATTTTTCAACTTAGTTTCATAACAATAAAATAATACATCACGTTAGAATACATAGTATATTTCGATTTTAGCATGCGAAAAAGTGCCCAAACAAAGTGTGGGAGATGAGGTCATGCGAGGTCGAAATTACCTTTTTGCTCGTGTATTGAACCATATTTTTTGATCCGACGTACGCAAAGTGAGATTTACGATACGCTTTTTTCTTCGAGCGTGCGTGAAATCGAGCTTTGCGCATAGAGTATCAAAAAATAAATACCTAGTACATTTATTTCTTAATTGATATTTTCTGTCATTTTCTATTAATTTTTATTATTAAATAAGTTAAATACAAATTTATCTATTGAAAATATAAAAATCGTATTTAGTCTCAAATTGTTTGTATAAAAATAAAATTATATTCAAATATTTTAATAAGAGTACGTTCAATATACAACCAAAACATTTTTAAAAATATGAATTTTATCTTCTTCTTGGGTTGCAAATCTAGAATAACAAAATATTTCAATTTTATATAATAAATTTTATATTTTTGATTTATAAATTTGATAATCATCCCTTGTAAATTAAGATTATTAAAATATCAAATTTTTATTAAATTTAATTTTTGTTTTAATCTCAAACAAAAATAAAAAATGAAAAATTTTGCGATATAATTTCTTTTTCAAGAAGATTTATGGCCAAACTCATCATTTAAAAAATCACCAAACTATTTGCTTCAGGTCTATAATTATAATTACTATGGTATTAAAATATTTTATAATTGAGTCAATTACTATTTTAATTACAGCAACTACATATTTTTAATTATTAATAATTTTAAAAAAATTTAAGTTGAATTAACAACATTTTTCAATCAATAATGTGCATGTAATTGTCAAAACTAAATTATTTATCTCCACGTGGGAAAGTTTTTTTGTCTAAATTTTTATCTAACATTTAGAATTTTTTATAGTGAAAAATTTTATTGAAAATTTGATTATTTCCTTAAAATTGAAAAAAAAACTTGGTAAATAATAGTACACGCAAAAGAAATAATTTCAATCTCAAGTAGAGTGGTAGGAGGTTGAAATCACTTTTTTGAATGTTCACGAAGAAAGCTCGTTTTCGCGCACGCTCGAACAACAAAGCGTATATATAAAAAAATACGGTTCGACACATGAGTGAAGAAGTGAATTCAACCTCTCTCGCTTGGCCGTTCCACCCTCGCTTCGCTCGGGCATAAATACCTCCACGGGTCTAAAATCACTTTCTCGCACTAGTATTGAAATGTACGAAATTGATATTCTGTGCGCAAAGGTTGATTTCACGCACGATCAAATGAAAAAGCAGATACTGAATCTCGCTTTCAGCACGTCGCATAATAAAATACGGCTTGATAGATGAGCTAGAAAGTTATATATATTTTATCTTTGTGAGAACTTTTCAGCCCCGCTTTGCTCTGGTACAAACATCCATCACGTGAGACTGAAATCACTTCCTCGCTCAAAATATCGAAATGTACAATTCTTTCTCAAGTACTGTAGAACTCAATTTTTTTATATTATATGGATAAAACTTGTTGAAATAAGTTTCTCACACACAGATTTCATGTGAAAGAGTTTTTTGTGCAAGTGCGAAAAAGTTTGATTCTCGGACAAGGATAAGTTTACCACCCAAGCTTGTGACGAATAATCCTTTTGTATACAGTAAAACATCCGTAAACACTTTTTTTACAAATAATGGCGATTGATACTATAAAGGCCAAAGCTGAATTATATGCTATAGCAACTGATATATTTTCTTAAAGTTTTTTATTTGCTTAAGAATTCACATACATTATTTTTTTCTTATTATTATAATTTAATCAAATCCGCAATTTTTATAAAAATTTTAAGTAAAAAATTAGTAATACAAAATTAATTACAAATATGTCTTTGTATTTAGATCCAAATTATATGAGTTCTGCGACTTGTCGCTCTATGAAACCACACTATTATTAGAGTGATACAATAAAAATCAAGCCACACAAAACATGATTCGTGACGCTGAAATGCACCCTCCTTATAATTAAAAATTCATATAGATTGAGAGAATAAAGATTATTATTTTTAGGATAAGAGTTTTGTTAGCTACCCTTACGAAAAAATTCTGCATAATTATCTGAAGAATTTCTGCAGACATTCTGCAGCGGTTTCTGCAGCAAGGACTGTAGAAACTTCTGCAGAATGTCTGCAGAACGTCTGCATCTGCTTCCACACCATTTTCGCCCCCCATTGTGCACGAAATTTCTGGTTATACTCTGGTTTAACAACGAAGGAGAAGTTGATGTAACTTGGATTATACTCAACTTACAGGTAAGTTTTGTTAATTGCTATTATATTTTTTGCTTCTAATTTTTCAAAATTAATAATCGTCATTTTAAGAGAGCTTTGCAAAAATATTCATTTTTTATTACTTATATTACTTTTTATTTCTTTATCTTTCATCAAATCATTACTGCTTACCACTTTTTATCTTTTTTCGGAAATCATTTTTGTCAGGGGACAACAAGTTTAAACATGGATCAACTTTGGAGTTTTTAGAAAGTAATAAATGTCAAAAGATCAACCGTACTATAATATCGCTTAAATCAAACATTTAATTACTAGTATATCTTTAGCTGAACGTTTTTCATACATTTAGCATATATTTCTAACTTGTTACTTTTGATTCAGCTCTCAGATAATTTGATAGAATATTCAGTAGCAATTAAAAATCATTCGATACACACGCGTTAATTTCTGTAATTTGAAAAAGAACATGTTTTTTTTGTAAATTTACCGACTTTTTTAAACGTATTTTTGTTAAAAAGTGCAGAATAGTAATTTAACTATTTTACGCGTACTACATAAGTTTTGTTTATTCACTGCGGAGAGGAGACATTTTTAAATTTAATGAGGAAAAGTGAAAATCTGAGTTTGATTTGCTTTCAATTATGCCCTTGAATGGTGTAATACGACAAATAAATTCTTAATTCGATCGTTTTTTATTTTATACTTTACTACGATAATAGAAAACAAACCTATATGTTTAATGTGAACGTACAATTTTATGAAGTGACTATATAAGTTTTTCATAATAATAATGTTTCTATTTATTTATTTCTTTTTTATCCTTTGAAGAGTAAACTCATTTATTACTTAAACAAGTATGGTATAATAAATAAAGCTACCATAAATTCTAAAAGTCGTAATTTATTATAAATTTTTGTATATTTATAAGCATTTATAATTTATAAATATATAAAACAACGAATTTTTAAACGACCCTCATGAGGTTCTTGCAAGTAGTTGCGCTTTGAATTTCAACCATCGGTATTTTAGAAACCTTTTCCGATTTTGATAATAAACTTTGTTGAATATTTTACTCAAGAGACTACGGAACTACCTTAAAATTGTATATATATAATAAGTTGTAAATTTGAATTTTTTATGCTTTTCTTGTATGTACAAATCTACAAATTTTTCTGTGGTAATTTCGACATAATATTTTGTAAACTTTCGCTTTCTTTTCAAATTTCCTAAATTTTCTAGAAATTTTAATAGATTTCTTTTATCTTTTATAGATATATTAAATGACAAAATTTTTCAGTAAAGTTTGTAGATTTTTTTCCTACGAATTATTTTTATTATTAAATTAATAAAACAACTAGCTATGTATCAGTCAATCGCAATTTATATCAAGCAGCAGGAGTTTTTACTGGTTGTTGAAAAAGTTGGAATCTGTGAAATTTAGTACTGCTTGCAGTCGATAAAGTGAACGACAAAAGTATGTATTATACAAAACAACGATATATTTACACATAGTGAGTTGACTATTATTCCAAGCATGTATCAGCTGATCAAAATTTTTCAGTGTTAAAACTTTAATATTTTCCTAAAAACTATTTTTTCATTTTTTTTTTGTGAACCACAAAATGAACGTGATGAAATCTTTTAGAGAAACCTTGTCTACGGCAAAAAATATTTTAATTTTAACTGGAAGCGGAGTATCAGCTGAATCCGGTGTGCCGACTTTTCGCGGTGCCGGTGGTTTTTGGAGAAAATATAGAGCCCCTAGTCTAGCGACTCCAGAAGCTTTTGCGGCTAATCCTTCTTTGGTTTGGGAATTTTATGAATATAGACGAACGGTAGTTAGTAAAGTGCAGCCTAATAAGGTATGATAATTAGATTATATACTTTTTAAATAACACATTATTAAATAATATACTTATTTATTTAAAAATAATTATTCTTTCAATTTAGGCTCATGAAGCTATTGCCGAATTTCAAAGTCGTTTGGCTAAAGAAAATAAAAAAGTTACGGTTGTAACCCAAAATATTGATGGTTTGCATCAAAGGGCAGGAGCTAAAGATGTGATAGAGCTTCATGGTTCTCTTTATAGAACTAGATGCACAAAATGTAAAGATGTTAATTATAATGATACTATTCCAATTTGTCCTGCTTTAGAAGGAAAAATGTAATTGTCATGTATAGTATATTTTGACTTTCTACAATGAAGGAACTTAATTATTATATTTACGAAAATTTAGTTCAGCAGATCCTGATTTTGAATCATCAGACATTCCAGTCAAAGATTTGCCAAGATGTGAGAAAAATGGCTGTGGCGCACTTTTAAGACCTGATATAATATGGTTTGGAGAAGGTCTTGATTCAAAGGTTTTGGATAAAACACGTAAGTAAAAAGTTTGAAAAAAATAAACATTTTTAATGTCATTATTTCTGTACATTAATATATATTACAACAGTTTCAATATTTTTTACGACTTAGACGAAGCTGTAGAAACTTGTGATGCCTGCTTAATAATAGGCACTTCTTCAGTCGTTTATCCTGCAGCAATGTTTGCACCTCAAGTCGCTCAGAGAGGTGTTCCCGTGGCTGAGTTTAATATTGAAACTACTCCAGCCACAAGGGAGTTTCAGTAAGTGCAAATGCAAAAATTACGAATCATAACTTTTTAACATGCTTTAAACTTATAAAAAATATAAAAATAACAGTCTTTCTTGAACATTTTGAGTTTAGTTAATTGTATATAAAAATCTAAATTTTTCTGAAGTTCGCGTACTGTATAAAAATAAATACTAAAATATAAGTTATTTAGATCCTCTCCCTAAAGCTGTAACAAAAATTTCAATATTTATTCATTAACATTAAATTTTCATCATACCGTATTGTATAAAATTAATTTTATAACTTTTATTTTACTTTTAGTTAATAATTAAACTTAAGCATTATGATAAAAGTGCGCGGAGAAGATGATTTGCGGATCGTATATTTCGATACTAGTACGAGAAAGCGATTTCAGTCTCGCAGGGATTTTGCCCCCGAGCGAAGTGTGGGTGGAAAGACCACGCGAAGTTGCAATCACCTTCTCGCACATGTATCAAATCGTATTTTTTTTATACGACGTGCTCAAAGCGAGATTTAACGTACACTTTTTTATTTGAGCGTACGGAGTATAAAAAATAAATAAATAAACAAGTTGCATAAAATATATGTACGATTTTGTTAACTGGTTTATTAGAGCAAATAGCCTATTTTCACATTCCTAAAGAGCATGCGTTAGGTAACACTTCTCACACGCAAATAAGTGCGCAGAATAATCTTTGTGTACGTTATTTAGATAAAGATATTTAAATAACATATTATAGTACTAATATAAAATTAATTTTTTTTAAGGTATCACTTTGAGGGTCCATGTACCATGACAGTGCCAGACGCATTAGCACCTTAATTTGATATATCTAGATTTATTGTATATACTATTTCTAATATTACTAAATATTTTAATGTTATAATTTTTTAAAACAATAAATAAAAAATACCTTCAACATGACAAACTTCCACATCAATTCCAAGGCGCTCTAAATACTGGAGCCAATGTTTTTGTTTTTCAGATAATGAGTCACCTGGTCCTTTTACTTCCACAATTTTACACTAAAAGGTCCTTTTACTTCCACAATTTTACACTAAAATATAAAAATAAATGTTTAATCGTTTAGAAAATTTCGACCGTAATTAAACCGTTTACCTTTGGAATTAGTATATTCCATAAAATGAGATCAGGAAATCCAGATCTCCAGAGTCTAAAGTTGGACACCAATCTTTCACATATACCTTTAACTCCAGTTATACCCAAGCACGTAACTACTTCCTAAAAACAAAAATAAAAAATAAAGTTTTTTTCAAGAAGTTATTAATTTCTTTTAAAATCACAAATAAATTATTTAAATTTAATCAGTATTACCTTAAAATGTTGGTCGTGTTTAAACAATGTATTTGGCATCACAGATTTGTATTGATTATAACTTAAAAACCTCTCGTGCATCCAGTCAGCAAAAGTTTCTAAATCAAGAGCTTCAATAAATTTGAGTTTGTCTTCAATTGACTTTTTTCTGTTATCAAAAAATTCTGTAGTAAACAAATCTAAAGGAGCTTCTTGATATGGCGAAACAAAGACCCCAGGAACAAAAATTTTGTATAATTCGTCCCAAAAAAATACTGCAAATAGCGTAACTGGTAGTGAACCTTCACAATGGAGTCCTTCATGAAAATCTTCTTTGTCAGTATAATGTTGTAAAGCTAACATTTCTACACTTCCATAGAATTTGTCGTTTCCATTAATGCTGATAGACCATGTACTCTTACCTCCAGCTTGAATTCTGAGTAGAAATTGCATATTTGAAAAAAACGAAAAATACTAAATATTTATTTTAATTTGTTACTACTTTACCTGTTTGCCATACTTGCAGTAATAGTTTTAGTAAAAGTATGATGGGGAGCTAAACCATCACTTTGAAGTTCCTCTTGAGCTTTCTCAATTAATTCTTTTGTTTCTTTTGAGAGCCCATTTTTTCTTCTCATTAACTTTCTTAATCTTTCTAAAAGATCTGAAATGTCAACTTCAGTCAATTTTTCTTGTTGCAAAGCATATAAAGTTAGTCCAGCACATTTTTCTAAATCTTTTCGATGGTGCATTTCAATCAATGCAAGTTCTGAATACCATCTACCACGGCTTCTTTGAGAAAAATGTTTTTTTTCAATAAGAGTCTCTAAAATGTTCACAGCCTCCGGTATTGTCTCAGGAGACTTTTTAAAAGCATCAATGCTTTTAGACAAAACTTTGACCCAAACAAATTCTGGTTCAAACTTTTTTATGTGTGTTGGAAGAGAAGAATCTTGTCTATTAGAATAGGTATAAAAAATAATCAAAATTATTACATATAATAAAAAATTATAGTTTAAAATATTTTGAAAATTAATCAGTCAAATCTCACCTCAATTGTTCTTTTGCTAGTTGTTCAAGTGCCAAACGTCCTAAGTCTTTTACTGCATCCCATTCTTTTTTTTCAGTAGAATCAATCACTTGTTTTAAAGCATTTTTACTTTTAACAAACCTAAAAAAATGAATAAGCATTACTTTTATACAATATGTAAAATAATCCCAAATGAATTTCAATGCATATTTGTACACTAGCAAATATTGAGATATATTTGCAATTTACCCGATTAAATGAGACCTATTTCGAAAAATAGGAAAAGGTTCCTCTTTTGGCATTGGTGGATACAAAACATCACCTTTATGAACATTTGTCAAGGTGAGAAACAGATCTGCAATACTTTCAGCAGGATCTTGAACTGGATGGAGAAGAGTTAAAACTCTATCAAATAAATCAATTATGTCTTCTGATAAACAAACGCATGGTTCTAAAATTGATAAAGCTGTAGATCTTAAAACATCTTTAGGACTTTTGGCACCCATAAAATAGGACTTTGAATTACTTCCATATTTTAAAAGTTTTTCCATTAATATGGTTTTATTTCCACGATGATCAATTTTCAATTTCTGACACATGCTTCGAACCTCATCCACTTGTAACATGTTTAGTATAACCGAATTATCTATTGTAGATAAATCTAAAACATTTTATTTTATTATAATTTGGAGTTAAAATAAATAATTTTAAACTGAAAATAAATATTGTAACAAACAATATCTTACCTGATCTGCAAAATTTATTTTGTACTAATTCTTTAAAAAATGGATTCAAGTCTGCTCCAACTTCTGAATATTTAATATTGTTAGTTCTATGCCATGCTAGTTTTCTTTTTAAAAGTCTTACAAATAACATTTGTGATTCTGGAGTTTGTAAAAAAAGTGAAAAAATCCAATTAAGCTCATCTTTTAAAAAATAACCACAATTCATAGGATTAGCAAAAACATCCATAACGATCATCAAAAGATGATCAGCATGCTTCTCTTTAGGAAAAATAATATCTTTTAATTCGAATTTTTGAGAACTGGGAATAATATTATCACTGTAGATCATGCTAAATTCTTGGTTTTTATATACATTTTCAAGATCAAACTCATTAAGTACAATGCTACCTTGTCTCACAAGGTTTAAATTTTCTAAAGCTTGTCGAACATTTTCAATATTGATTCTATCTGCAAAAAATAGTTTTCTAGGAGAGAATTTTTGACTTTGAGGCGATGAGTTACTTTTTGTTGGAGTTTTGGGAGAAAAATTTGAATTTTTTCCTGTAGAGTTAATACTGTTTGGACTCCTTATTTTCAATGGTGTTTGACTTTTTGCATGTATAGGGCTTGAAATTTTATTATTTTGATTATTTTGATGTGGACTTTTTACAGGTGTTCTTTGATTATTCTGTAATGGACTTTTTGTAGGAGTTGTTTGATGATTTTGGTGTGGACTTTTTGTAGGTGTTCTTTGATTCTGTGAATTGTTAGGGCTTAAAACCTCATCAACCTTCTGTTTCTTTGGTGAATTTGCTGCTTCCAATGACAATTCTCTTTTGAGTTTGTTAAGATTTTCATTTGATTTTTTTTTTGGCATTTTTTCCTTAATAATTTGTACATCACTTTCAACAAACGAAGGCATTTGTGTTAAACAATTTTTTGGTTTGTTTAACGGTGCAATCTGCAAAAAGTGAATATACATAATTTACATTTTTAGAATGAAATTATATCCTTATTAATGACTTACAGATTTTCTTGTAAATTTCTTTTTTTGTTCAGATAACTTTAAACCACGGCCTGTATTTTTATTTGATACAACTCTATAAAATTGATCTATTCTTGTTTGTTGGGAAAATGTTTGAGACATTTTTACATAGTTTTTAATTTATCGAACAAAAGTTATTATACTAATTACACTTAATTAAAAACTTGTCACTTGTTTACACTACGCAAAAAACTGCATAACGACGTGGACCTGAAATTTCGGCCATCATGTATAAACCTGCATCAGGTATGCAGCAAGGTTACATTATTCCCGCGAAATGTTATAGAATTAAGGGTAATTCATAACAAAGCGAATTATCAATTCACGTAAGTTACCTATTTTAACCTTACCTGTCTCAAGTAATGCGGCAAATTTAAAACTGGACAGTAGTCATGTCTAAAAGATCAGTGCAGGTATAGTTTGGGTAATGTCAAAAATAGAGTAAATTAGTTAAGAATTAAAAGTTCTGTTTAATTTAATATTAAAAATGATATTTTTAATAATATTCTGTTCTAAAAATTTAAAAAAAATTTTCAACTAAAATCAAAAATTACAAATTTTTTAATACTGCATGAATTACCTTATGTTCACTGTCAAAAACGTGATTGCTGTTGTCTAAAGAAAAATCTTGAAGAACCTTATTTATGTTTAAGATTTTTTCTCGAATGTATCTGGAAAAGGGGTTTTTTATTGGATAAAGACCAATATTCATACAAAGGAAATAACTTCAAAATTTTGGAGCCGTCAAAAAAATATAAGTAAATGTTATTATTTAAAGGTTGTATTTCGCACAGGAATTCATAGCCAATTATACGAATTCCTCTATTATACTTTCATCGAACGTCATTTTTTAAATGCATTTTTGTAACTTTCGCTTTATAGAACAAAACATTGTGCGACAATATAGTGCAAGCGCGCAATTCATTCGTGAAACGGTAGCGCGTTTCAAAGTGTGCTTGAAAACGAACATTTTGCTCTATCCCGAATTCCATGCTCCTGTAACTGAAGTTTTCAGTTAGTTATCAAAACTTCAAAATTCTTTATAACCTGTGCACTGAATCCGTATATAAAAAATTCGTATGTATAGAATAAAAAAAAATCTTTTTGAAAAGATAAAAATTGAAGTAAAAAACTATATAAATAAAAGTTCTGCCTATTAATAAAATTAACTTAAATAAAAAGACTTAGAGGGAAAAATTATTATATTACCAAACTAATTAATAAAAAATAAATAATAATTAGTTAATAAATAATTTTTGATTGATGACATTTTTATTTAACTTCTATCTTAATGTTTTACGTGATCACGCGACTTACACGAATTGATACCAATTTCAAAACTTTTCTAATAAGTCTACAGTAATTTAAATAAATATAATTTTAATTTCTTTCATTTTCCTCGATCTAACTTGATTTAATGTTTTTAATTTAATCTTGGCTAATTATTTTGTAATAAAAATTTTACAAAACTACGGAAAATGAACTTATTTATTTATGTCTGAAATTCATTGATATAATTCATCAGATATTCCAGAATCAAATGAGAGTTATTTCTTAATTCCTTTTTTGTTATTATTTATATGAAATTGTAATAAAAACCTTAAAAGAAATTGAATTGACTTCAGATTTAATTCTCAAGTTTATAGAATATTCGTACTTATTTTATATCCACAGATAAGGGCATATGATAATTGTACATTATTATTTAAGGGCCTTATTATCTTGGTATTTTATGCTTAAATTAATTAGCTAATAGGTTTAAATTAATTGCTAAGTGTTAATAACAGATTTAATAAAAATAAAATTTGTTGTAACTATAGAAATTGATAATGATATGTAACAAATTGTAACCAAAATACAAAAGTTGTAAATATACCTGTTACAATCATAAAAAAAATTCAGCAATATTTCGTTTTTTTGTACATTGTAAAAATACTTTATTCTGTGTCAAAATAATAAACACAAAATTTCATAATAAGAAAATTGTACTTTGTATTTTGATGAATTATTATGAGGAAACATGTATAAAAATTCTATAATATTCTTTATATTTATTAAAAAGAGTAATATCAATAATTACCAAAAATAATTATGGAAACATTTCTAAAATAAAAAATAATAGCAAAACAGAAAAATGATGTATCAGTTTTTTTTAAATATTTATAATTTTATTTATTTTGAATGTTATAAATCGATGTTTTTAAAAGAATATAAAAAAGAAACAATCACGAAAATTAAACGTGAGAATGGATCATTTATATTTGGTAATTGCGGTTTAATATCCCCATAATCATTAAACTGAAAAATATATAAATAAATAATTTATTTTGACAAAGTTTGTTTTACAGCCGAATTTTTCCATAATAAAACACAAATAGGCTAAATTAAAATCACTTTATTATAGTTCAGATCTTGTATGCTAAGATACAAAGAATCGAATATTTTGCATTAGAACAATTTACGCAGTGATCAGAAATTAAAAAAAAATCTTGAATTGAAAATAAAATTATTTGGAAATGAGTAATAAAAAATTTTTAATCTATTAAATCTTTTATCGAGCCTCCCACGAAAATTGTAAGTAATATTGACATAAGCCAGTCTCTTCGATACTCTTTTAATTCTTAACTGACATTTACATAATGATATATTGTACAATATGCATCGCGTTATGACATTGCCTGTAAATATTATGTATGTACACAATGAAATCTTACCATATGCAAAATGTATAAGTTATGCGAATTTTGTAATATATTGGCTTCAAGTATTGTAGTTATACAATGTATGTTAATACATTTCTTATAGTTGAATGCAACCCGTAAACCGATTTTTTATCACGATATATACATCTACTTTAATACATATTTAATTAGTAAGGTAAAATTGTAATTTTAATACTATACGTACGAGTAGTATTAGATTATAAGTACAATTTTGTTATCTTACTGAATATTTATATACATATTTTCAAAATTTGTCATTTACAATATTTAGAACAAGATTATATATGATACATAAAAAATACATAATATATAAACAAACAAAAAAAAAACACATTCACGATTTATTTTCTTACAAGTTTTATGTCAAGATGAAATAAGACTAATATATTGCCATAACTTCAATTGGAAACTAAAATAGAAAATGTTTGTGTCTAATTATTTGCCACAATTTTTATGAATTTTATGTGTACTATTATTATTAAAAATTTCTAAAATAAGTGAGTTTGCTCACTTTTGTAAAATTTCAGAAGCAATTTAATATTTAATTATTTCCAGAAATATAGAAACTGTCCTTATATTTATTAACTATTATTTAGAATTCATTTTGAAAGCATCTACTGTTAATTAATATATATTAATTTAAATTATTTCCTTACGGTTGTGTAAGAGCTAACTTCTTTAATGATTAATAAAAATCGCTACGCTTATTAATTCTGGAAGTATTTATAATAAAAAAAATTTTTTGAAAAAAAAATAAAAATTTTTGTAATAATTGTTGTGTTTACTTAAATGAAAAACTTTAGAAAATATATTGTTTAAATGTAAATATTTTTGAGGAACAAAAATTTTTTAATATAATTTTCATAAATAAACTTGTAATTTAAAAATTATTTATCAGTTTTTCAACTAATACACTGATAAAGTCAAATAGTAAAATAATTTTAAAATTCAGGGATAGCAAAAGATTTGACATTTCAAAAAATAATAATACTTTAACATTTGTTTTTGTAACGTTTTTACTTTAATACGCGAGTATTCGACTTAAAAGATAACCATTTGGAATTTACATTGTTACCGCCAGGTTACAAAATTTGAAGACTTGTTTTTGCACAAACACAAATTTTTTGTTTCGCTTCTAATATTTTAATTAAAGCGTCTTTCTCCTTTACTCCCAGTCAAAGCTAAAAATCTCGATGCTGTGCGAACTTACGAGACCCATAAACTTGAGTTCCGATACGAGCTTCCACGTTACGTGGTATCCAATAGTAATATTTTTGTTTTTACAAATTTGAATAATTGATAAATAGTTTAAAAATATTATTAATGTTAAACATTTATTTTTAATTATAAAAAGAAATGAGTACTTGGTTAAACAATAAGATTAAGATAAATTTCAAATATACGAATTCGTAATATTAAAAAAGAATCATAACTGGATACCACGTCCGAGAATAATTCGTACAGGCCTAACGTAGCCGACACAATGATTCTGTCGCATAGCGACATGATAGAATCCTGGCTGTATTCATAGAATAAAGTAGGTAATGCATGGCAGATACAATGCGCAAAACGATGTCGTTCACTACAAGTGGCAGGTGAGTATCGATGAGGAGTTTAACAAATTAAGAATGTCGCAAGATTTATTTTAGCAGTCGATGCGACGTTGCGAGCTCATTCAAGGATCCCCTAAAGACATCATTTAAGTTTGTGTACTCATTTTCTTTTCATCTCTTTCTCGGATGATCCTTATTGGCGTAAAAATAAATTGCGATAACTTGACGTATTTCGCGCGTTTACTATTTAATCGATTTGTTCCGTCGTAAGCTGTTTTTCTTCCTATAGAAAAGAAAGCATCGGCAGCCGCGTGGCCACCACTAGAACTCTTTACTTTATCGAATATTCGATTGGGCGAATACGAGTTTTTGTCGAAATAGTCGATAAACTTTAGAACATCCGCTCGCCAAATCAAAGATGTTTAGAATGAACTCAGTCTTTATAGTTGGAGGGACTTTTTTCATACATCTGGACAATTCATTTATTGTGTCATCATCGATCAGTGCGACTATAAGGGAAATGACATATTTGAAATAAAATTGGCTTCTTTTGTTTTGTTTCTTTGTTTACTTTTTATATAAAAACTCTGTATACCATTATATTTTTTTGCTGAACCATTCAACCAAGTCAACAGATAGTTTCTTACACGGTTTTTTCTTTGTTTCGAATGAAAAACCAAACAAGAATTTTACAAAAAACGTTGTTTTTAATGTTTTTTGTCTTTGCAGATTTGTTTTGCGACTTGTAACACATAAGTCCGCGATCTGCGAAAAAGAAAACCCTGTGCCCAAGTATCGATAACATATGCGCGATCAACACCGCCACTCTACATTTACTTGTTAAATTACAGTTTAAATAATAATAATAATAATAATTAAATTTTATTCGGATTAAAAATGTACGATAGACTTGAAAAGCCGAAAGCGAATCTGCAAAGACCCGTACGCAGTTAATAATGCTTAAGAAAGTATTTACAAGTACATCGAAGAAACGCATGTAAAACTTGTTTCGCGCGAGATAATGTACATCATACGCAAGCGGATGGTCTCTTGACGAAATAACTCAAAATTCGACGAGTTCTTAAATCCATAATAAATTCATTCGATAAATCTAAGATAAAATTTCTTTATTACTCCTCCTAAAATCGATTCGAATTATTAATAATTTTTTTCTTATACATCGCTGTGCGCCTACCACAACAACATTAATTACATTTATTTAATTAATCACCTAAATGTAAGAGATACAGTAAGCGTAATTATCTTTATATGTACAATTTATCTGTTTTTTTCTTTTTTTTCCTTCCTTCCATATAATCGAAGATCCCCTACGTTTACAACGTTCGCAACGCTTTTTTTTGTTTACACTGTAAATTTTGTGGCTGGCATCAGACTTCCTCTCACTTAAAGAATTCATGTCGCCATAGCATATGAAAGCTGAAGTAACTATACGTGATTCTTCTGTATGACTCTGCTACATAATTATAATCAAATTCAAACAATGACGTGCAGCTCTTTTCGTGTATTAGAATTGAACCAGTTTTAATTCAAATTAATTCCCAAAATAGAAGTGCTTTATGTAAGCATGTGAATGGAGATTTGGAAGTGTAAAATTATACTTAATTATAATATATCTTCAAACCCTATCCATTTTTTTACTTGACAATAAATTATTGTAAAAAAAGAATCTAAGTGAATTCTGTTATGACATTTACGTAAAAAAAGATTGACTATCTCAAAAAATGCTACTCATTCGTGACAAATTAATGTACAGTTCTTCTGCAGAGCATTCAACATCCAGCTCTTTCCTGCTAACCTATTTATGGTCTATTTGTTACAAGATATTAAAGCATTAATGCACGTTATTAGTGAAAAAATTCTGATCTAAGTTCTATTGTTCATGGGACAAAAGGAAAAGTTTACTCTATATGGCTCCTTCCGTGAACTATGAAGTTTTATTTTAAAGGTTATGATAAGCTGTACGCAAAATAGATTTTAAGAAAGAAAAAGTCGAAGCAAATAAAAAAGAGAGCGTCTCACCAGCCCTGACATAATTTAAACTAGGAATGCAAAGTCTTATCTTTTTTTCTCTATTCCTTTCATTCTCACTTTTCACGTAAATCTTTTTCACATACGCACAAACATACTTACATTTTTTCAGAGCTGACATAGGCTTTCGTTAGCAGGAGTGTACAATCGTTACGTAGAAGAAGAACGTATGTCTACAGATTAGACATTGGTACGCTAATACCGTTTAATACGAATAAGTTGTGTACATTTAGATTTATTAACGTCACTGTCGCTTCATGTTGGAAAGAAAGGATAGATCTTAATTGACTGAAACTACTTATTTAAATTTTCAAATTTTCATATTAATCTTAGTATTTTTTATTTTTTTAGCAATTTTAAAGAGCAAAGTTATTAATAAATTAATGAAATTAAGTAAATTATAAAAGTATAGAATTACTTTTTTAATGTAACAAAGCTCATAACATTTTAAGAAATTAACAATAAGTTATTTTCAAACAAGATCCATCCTTTCTTGTTACTGCGAACATTTTAGCAATAAATATTATTCTAATTTTGTAAAGCGTTACTTTTGTATAAACCCCTCGTGTCTACTAGCATGAAAGACAGGAGTGTCTTGATATACCCGTTGTATACCTTTTAGGTCCCAACACAGGTGATAATGAAGTGAACCGCTGACTAATTGAGAACTATTCAAATATTTTTAAACACAATGTCATAATATTAGAATCATTTTTTTTAGTATTTATTGTTATTATTTAATTGATAAGAGTAAACTGGAAGAAAAATGGAATACTCTTATTGGCTTTTTATTCATAGTTGATATTTCACATACTTGATACTATTTCATTGATATTTCACAGAATTGATATCATTCTATGAGTCTGTAAAGATAATTAAAAGCAACATTATAATTTTCTTTGGTAAAAACATTGTGTTTAAAAATTTGTGTAATTGTTCACAATGACTGAGATAGAAGTAACGTATTTCTTCTACGTAACGTGCGTCATTAACATACCATGCTGCTAGTCAGTGGTAATAAATAAAACATTATCTTTTGCACATTAAATTGTAGAATTTGATTGTTAATTTGAATACTGTTTCAGTTAATAAGGGTCATATTATTTTTCTCATTGCGAACGCACTGTCGTTACTTCAATCTAGTTTGTCATGAAACGGTTGTACATCATGTCGCTGTAAATCTGCCTAACCATACCACGATTAGCGTCGGAACAAGTAGTCTGTAGCCAATGCCAAAAATCAGGCATATGTTGGCAAGGTAAGGTTAGCGAAGCCCCCAGTGACGAAATGGTAGCAACAGGGGTGCCGATAGCAGGCATCATGTTACCTCCATTGCCAATGAATTTGCTTTGCTTGCTCGTACCAACTGTTGTTGTTGTGGTTTACCATCACATGGAGAACTTTGTACTCCATCCACTTCCATGTCCAACCTTTCACTGTAAAAATATTAATATTGTAACTGTAGATAAGATTTTAATTTGAGAGTAAAATGTTTTAAGTGAAAGTTTTTTTTATTAGAATATTTAACTAATCTTGAATAAGCTTTTGTAAACATATCTAAAAATGTATGTACAATGCTCAAAGTGAATACAGTTTTAAATGTTTTAAAATTGTGTAAGTTTATCAGATAATTTCAATATTTTAGCAAATCTTACTAGAAAATTCTATAAACATGTTAAAAGATAATTCTTTTGTCCTGAGTAGAAACCATGTGTCATATATATCAAATCATAACAGTATTATTTTGAAGAACATCAAAACAAAAAACCAATTGATAACAAAATTTCAAATATACTTATTTTAAGCGAATTTCTAATATTTTTTTATTAGAAAGGTTATTAAAAGATAGTTAAGTCATATTTTCAAAAAACAAACATAACCTAAAACATTTTACCAATTATGCATATTGGACATAGGTTATAGTTAATGGAAATATTGTGTCTAAAACATTTGTAAGAAAATAACAATTTTTTTGCTGATATATACGGTACAGCATTAATAAATTCAATTTTATGTAAATACAAAATATTACTATGAATATTTTTTGATTATTATGTTTTATTACTACGGTTTTTTAAAATTAAATATTTGATGGCATTTTTATGCCATAAAATTCTTTGTAAAGATAAGGTAGCAAATATTTCTATTTTATTTTATATTTAATTGTAGCATTTCCTTTTAACAGCTTTCTATCCTAATTGATACTCTCAATCATAATCATAATTTCCTGGGCAGATACTATTATAATTTGAGTCAAACTTAAGGTAGTTCAAATGCCTGCTTCAGTTTGCTGTTAATAAAAAATAAAAATACTGTCCACCTTTTTAAAACTTTCAACAAATTATTTCTTATTTTAAATATTATCCCTGTAAAATCATCATCAATATCATCCCTTTAAGATAAATTCATTCAAGCTTTAATCAATAAATTCTTGATAGTAAAAAGATGTATATTTTAAGAGTTATGTCTCAACAAAATAATCAGCAAGCAAGGCTTCCTAAAATTTTACAGGGAAAATATTAATAAGCAAAAGCTCATTTTGTTGATAATTTCAGAATTTCATAGTGTTTCAATTTTTATAAACAACAAACTATAGCTAGCATTAAATCTACTTAAATTCAAAAAGTTTTATAAAAAATATATTTTTAAATTATATTTTTATATGGAAAAACTCAATAAACCATATTTAAAATCTGTTTTAGAATAAATACATTATAAATATTATCATCGCTCAGAAAATGTTCTTTAATTCCCTGTAAATGCTTAAGAACATTCATAATTACACAAACGCTAGTATATAGATACAAATTTTACATTTAAAATATTGTCTGAAATAATTTAAAAGTAACTCTATGAATCAATATTAATAAAATTGATAAAACGTAATAGAAATACCATATTAATTTTTTCATAATGTTTGCTACCTTTATAATTATGTCATAACCCTTTCAGAACTGAATTAAAATTTGCTGTTCTAAATTTTTTCTAAAAAGCATATGACAATAAAAAAAATTTAATCTTTATATAACTTTTATAATAGATACTGTAGTAATTCAAATTCTTCAACAGCTTATATATTATATATTTTAATTCATAAAAAAGAATTTTTTTAAATACTTAAAAGTTAAGTACACACAGTTTAAAAGGATTCAAAAACACAATATAAATTAAACATTTTCTTTATAAATAATTAGAACATAAAATTTTTAATCAATAAAAAAATCTTTTGTCTTAAATCTTAAAAGTCTTTACAATCTAAATTAATACTCATTAACAATTATTTAAAAATTAAGGAATAAACTGATATCAAAATTAGCTCTTTAGCGAAATTTACTCCTCACAAGGAGTAAATTTCTTAATTTTATGAAATTTACAGAGTAAATTTTAAAATTTACTCTTCATAAAAAATAAATTTATTATTTGTTTTTAAATTCACTCCTTATGAAAAGTTAATTTTTTGATCTTATGAATTTTACAACTAAGAAGGACTCCTTATGAGAAGTAAATTCTGTTAAAGAATAAATTTTTAATGGATTTACTCCTTAATTTTTAGAGTATTGCATACACCATCTCAAGTTGAATAAAAATAAAGACAAAAACACTAGTCTTACCTATTACTATTAAGCGTAATTTCCCCGGACGTTGGGATTTGTTGGGTCTGATTTTGTGTTTGCTGCTGCTGTCTAGCAAGACTGGCAAGCTTGTTAAGGCCTGGCAGCAAATTGGACGGCGGATGCTTCTGTGGTAGAAGTATCGTCGATTGTTGATTGTTTACAATGTGAGTACTGTTTGGTAAACTCTTTGAGTTATGCATGTGAGATACAGGACCGTTTTGGTGCCCATTACCAAAGTTTGTAACAGTGCTACCACTACCACTAGTTGTTGATCCTGTTGTACCAAACACTTTGACCCCCCCAGCGCTACTACTCCTGTTATTGGTTGGACTAGTCAGGGACTTGGACAGTATGGAGGCAGCATTGCTATTATTTGGCAATTGTCTGTGCTGCTTTGTCTGATGATTCAAATGACTGTCAACATTAACACTTGCACACTGCGTTGACACTGATGTATTGGAGGATGTCGATTGGTTGCTTGTACACAATGTTGAAGCAGTAGAACAACTTGACGTATTTACACTATTAGCACTACCACTGCACTGTGGTCGGATTTGTGGCGCGAACAAATTTCCGACTTCTGGCAAAACTAAGAAACGCGAGCATCCTAGTTCATCTGTCCGCCAATCACTATTGTCCGATGGCCCTGCGCTACTACTGGCTGCAAGTGCCAAATCAAGGTCTGATAATGTGTCAACGGAAAAGTAATCCGATATATTGAATTCAGATGTGAAAGGTGGCTCATCATCTAAACGATCTGGTTCTATATCAACACAAATAGATGTTGCCTCTGGTGGGAAAGGAAACGGAAGCGGTTCTGGCCTTGTGATTGTTGGTTCCACATCAGAATCACTGTCACTGCTGCTTTCTTCACTTGGACTGTGTTCTGATGGTGGTGGTGTCTTTGGTCGAAAGTGTAGCCTAAAACAAATATAACTTGATAAAGTATTTCTTTGTTTGAATATGTTTTTAACAGATCAAATAAAAATGTATCGTACCAATCTGTCTTAACAGCAGTTGTTGTTGTTGTTACAGTGACCGAGGTGTCTGTTTGGACTGTCGTTTCACGTTTAGGTTCGTGTATCGTAAAATCTAAAGAAGCCCAAATGTCATCCATGTCGTTCGAGTAACGATCGAGTATGACTCTGAAAAATAAAGTATTATAAAGTAAAGAAAAACAACAAATAGTTATTTTTGTACAAAGATTTTTTTGTCAATGTATCTACCTGCCACCTCGGCCCATTCTACGACGTGCAAGACCAATACACCTTGGTGTAGGTTTACTGATGCTAGTAAGAGCAAACCTATACTTTTTATCGGCCAAACCACCTTCATCCCTATCACACCAAGGCCAATTTCCAAACCCACCTGATACAGGCTGCAAATGAAATACAAGAATTAATAAATGCACAAGTTTACCATCTTTATTTTTCATAGACATAACCTTAGATTGATTTATAAAATATAATCTTTGAATCATTCTTACAGGTAAATAACTATTGTTTCTGTTCCGCCGGAAAGCGAACTGGCCCTCATCAGCCGTGTCTTCGTCATCACGGTCCGAAGGAAGAGAGGGTTGCGAGTGAGATGGAAGAGGACTATCTTCATCCGAACTAGCCAGCGGGTCCAGCCCGCTTCCGAGGGCCACACGATTGCCTCGGCTTCCACTGCTTCCAGAACCACTGCGCACACTGCCGTCTTCCAATCCTGCACTTCTGACATCTGCTTTGTGCTTCCTTTTCTTGTACTGTCTTTTCTCCTTCCTCGGTACCACATCGTCCTGATTACATGAAAAAATTTTTAAAAATACCGTTCGTATTTTAATGCAAACAAAAACTTCACGGCCGTGAGAAAGCTTACTTTTCCACAAACTTTGTTTGCCCAGTTCTGGTGAACTCCAAATTGGTTTGTGAATAGAGGGGCAAATGCAGGTCTTGTTGCTTTGAGCGCCGATACTTCTGAAAGTATCTGCCCATTGAAATCTTGCGCTTGATACCTAACAAAGAAAATTATTAGTTTTTTTTTCATTTTTATCTTAATATCTTTATTTCACAACCAATCCACGGACTTAATAACTTTGTTAAGCAATTTATAATTCGCTTTAAAAATAATTTCTTTAGGATCATACTTTTGGATTATTAGTATATTTTTCAATCTAAGGTTTTATTAATGTATGGAACAAACTCGTAAGTATCTAACTGTAATAATTTAAATCTAACTTTTTTTAACTCTTAGTGAAAAAGACCTTATTAAAAATAAAACTTATTCGACGTAAAAACTTTCTTTAAGTTTTATCATACTCAATTATATTACTTAATAATTTATAAGCTTTTAAAACTACACTACTTTTATTGAATTTTACAAATAAATATTTGAATCAAGGTTTTAACTATAAAATTATTTAGTCTAGAATATTAACTAAAAATTTAATAATAGAGTAATAATTAATTTTGGACATATTATAAGTATTTTTACTGATGAATTATTAATTATATTTATGAAAAAAGAAGCTAACCTTTTCTCATAAACTTCAATAGTAAGATGCAAGTGTTCTCTTTTCGTTTTTTCTCTGCGTTTTACCATTTCTAACAACGTGACAGCTCTACTGAGATCCCTACGAAGTTTAAGCATCTTTTCATAACTTGTTTCATCGTTTTTACGATTTTTACGCGTTTGCATTTTTTCCGTTCTTCTTCTAAATGCCAAGTATGGATTATTGGCAGCAGCACCTAATCGGTGTTCTGTTTTTACCGTTAAAAGAAGTGGATGTTGCTAAAAAGATAATAAAATTTATTACACTGAAAGATTATTTACATTCAATATTTTAAAATAAAATACCCTTTTCCTAATTATTTTTAAGCACTAACTTTGAATTAAACCTCAAAAATTTGAACATTAAAGTATAAATACTAATTTAACAAAGCTTGTATTACTATTCAAAGCAAACTTACTGTTTTAAGACGTTTGTTTAACCAGTAGTCAAAGACTGCAATAATTAAATCATCATCTTCTTTTAAAAGTGCTTTTGCCTCATTTAATGTGACCACTGTTTGCCCAGAGCTCTTTTCCAGTCGGTCCATCATCTCTTCAAATTGTAGTGGTGTCAAGTCCATTTTACGACTCTGGGTCCCAACCCACTTTTCGTCTTCGGAATCCATGTCGTAATCTGGAATATCTTGTTCCATAGCGAAGGCTGCAACAATTTTGTATATTTTTATTTAGAAATGTACAATGTGAACCAGTTGAAAATATTTGTATTTGCCTAGTTATTTTATGAGCTTATAATATTTATTTATTAGTTAAGAATATTTTATTGTTTATTTTGATACATTTATGAAATGTGATAAACTTTTGATAACAAAGAAAAGATTATTATAAGCTTGTATTTTATGAGACTTTAATTAACGATTGATTATTACTTTAAAATGTTTTTTAAAAAGTATTTACTTGACAAGAAACATTTTTAGTACACAGTGGTTGAGCCAACTGCAAAAAACACTTACGCTGCATGTGTATGAGTTGTCTTGGCAGCTTGTAATCTGCTGGATATATTTTTTCGTAAGTATCGACATCTGTCAAGCTGGTTACTTCTGGAGTAGGAATAATTAATCCTGTACATATTGCCCTCTGTAGATGGTGTTCCTGTTTTCCATACAATAAAGAACATTAATTAATTATTTTCTAATTATCAATGGGCATCTGCGCTATGCATTGCAAGCTACAGTGTTTACATTTGATGATAGACACTAGGATGTGTTTAAATAGAGTTAGTAGTAGAAAAATAGCGAGTTAATCAAGTAAACATAGGAAGGCAGTGCTAAAGATTAGTGAAAAACAAAGAAAAATCATAAATCTACTGATTCGGAGCATGCCAGCCAGAGCAAAAACAGCAGCTCCGAAGGAGCAGTTAACAGAGTCCATGAGCTCTGACAGCTCGAGCCAAGAGGTAATATCGATGCAGCCAGGGCCCGAGCGTCTCCCTATCATCACGAAACGCCCGTGCAATGGTAAAAAGCGTAAAAAAGTGAGGATAAAACAAATGTTTTTGGCTTAGCCAGGTAGCGGGGTAGGCGTTTAGCGAGCGCCACCTGGCGAATGTTTACGAGCTGAATATCGTGCGCTCTCTCGGCTAGCTCTCTCTGGCTCAAGATGGCGGAGATGGAAAACATGCTTTTAGGCTGCTGGCTGCAGGCTCTTTTGGCGCTCGCTCATGCATCGGTCTAATCCTCCTCGTCCCCCTGAAACTTACGCATTCCTCCTCCTTCTGCATGCCGCTGGGCATCTGCGGCACGGCCCGGTTGATGGCCGAGTAGTCCGGCAGGTCCGGCAGCTCCTCGGCCATGAAGATGGGCATGGGCTTGGCGGCGTCGAGGATGCGCGCCCTGAACGATACCTTGCTCATGGCGGCGGCTGTCTGTGGCTGCGGCTCTAATGTTGACAGTGAAGGCTGCCGCGCGCAGCTCCCAGCTCCCTGCTGCTGCACGAGCCAGCTCTCGGGCTGCTGTGCTCGCCACCGTTGCTGCTTTTTCCTGTGCTTGCCGCGCGCCGCTGGGCTGCTTGCTACACGATGATGCTAGTGCTGCCGCTGCTGCTGGCGCCGTAGAGCACCACCACACGGAGCAGCTTCGCTGAGCGCTGGGACTGTGCTGCGGGCGGCGGGCCCGAGCCGGCGCCGGCACTCGGCCCCCCGACGAGGAGGAGGAGCTGCTGAGCCCTCGTCGTGGTGCTGGTGCTGCTGCTGCTGCTGCTGCTGCTCACCCAGCGTGCAGAGAGCAGCCCTCGTCCTCGCTGTGGCTACTGCCGCCGCTGCCGCTGCTGCTGGCCCTAGCACACACATACACACGCGCGAGCGCGCGCGCGCACCAGGAGAGGACACACACGCGAGCTAGACAGAGACAGACACACGCGCTGGCGCGCGTTGCCGAGGTTCCTCTGCTCCCGTGGGATAGGGCTCTATGGGCCGCGCGCTGCTTTATACGAATATATCGAGGCGCGCGCGCGTGTGTGTATATACACAGAGACGGTTGCGCTTGTGTGCAAGCGAGAGCGAGAGAGAGAGAGAGAGAGAGGAGCTGTCTCTCTCTCTCTGTGCTTTGGCTGCCCTGCTGCAACGCGCGCGCGCGCGCGAGCAGAGGGGTAGGGTGCGGGGGGGTAGATAGAAGAGAGAGAGAGAGTCTCGTCTCTCAACTATGTATATGCGCGAGCTCTCCGCAGGCGCTGCGGGGCTGCTGCACCCTATCTCAGGGCCTCATCCTCTTGGTCCCATGCTGGCTGAGCGCCCAGTCGGACAGGTTATATATTAGTGTTTAGTGAGCTGCTTGCGATGCACCGAGGAGCGAATCACTGGCTGGCTCTTGGGGCCAGCTCGCGGCACTCTGAGCGTTCACTTGGCAAGCGTGGATGCGGGACAACACGGGCCCTGCGCAAAGCAGCCATCATGGCCGACGCACCAGCCATTTACACTAGTTCGGCCATGTCGACGAGCCGTGCGCGCGCGCACATACACACATATTCGATGTATACGTATATATATTGCGCGCCTCACGGAGAGAGCGAGTGTATTGAGAGAGCGCCAAGCACGCGCGGAGACTGAGCTTCTCTCTCTCTCACTCTCTCTCGCTAGCTCGAAGCGCTGACAGCGATCCGCGTGGCCAGAACCTGGCGGCCCTGCGCGTTTCCTGCTGCCGCGCCGATTCCCCAGCTTTCTCGAGCCGCGCAGAGACAGACAGCGCACCTGGTGGTCGATCCCCGCGTAAGATGGCTGAGATACTGCGCTGGACGTAGAGCGCAAAGTTCGCCGGATACTCGCGGAGAGTCGCTTTCGTGTTGACCAGAGATCTAGGTATACAAGCGGGATGTATACCTATATACACACACGCGAGCGCGCGCGCGCGCGAAAAAGCGAGAAAGCAAAAGTACGGGCTGAGCAGAGCCCTGTCTCTCGCGCGCTCTCGCACGCTACTACTACTGCGCGCTGGCCCCCGCGTATAGTCGCGCGCTCTCGCTCTCGCAGCGCGCCAAATTTCCACGAGGCGCGCGCGTTCAGCGCCCCTCAGGCCTCAGGTCACGTTTGCAATGTTCGGAGTGTTGATAACGGTTGGATTTTTGCCGAGATTTTGGCTTTTTGGGTTTTCGAGGTGGAGAATGGTTTTGAGGATTTTTTAGGAATTTTTGGGATGAGGGATTTGGGGAGGTGGGAAGGTTTGGGGAAAGAGATTGATACCGGCTGAGCGATGGATCATATAGATCCTCTCTACTTTACCTGCTGAGATTTGGAATTGCGAAATTCAAAATTCGCGTTCTCATCGCTTGGAATTATTTTGAATATATAATTGATTTCTTTGGCGTGGATCGGTTATGGTGAGATATCTGGCCTTGTTTTTTGTTCCTGGAATGTTAAACTAACAGTTTTATCGTTATTTTTACAGACGCGCAATCGTGTGCTTATTATTTCTTCATATAATTATAATTTTTATAGTTCATTTTTCTATATAACCATCGAGGATTAAAATTTCTAAATTCCATTCTCTATAACTAATAAAACATAGACTATCTTCATCCCGAGCATATTTCAAAAACTGCTCCCATCATCCGCAAACCCTAAAACAAAAAACACAAATTAACAAAAAAAAAACACATCTCTCCATCTCCCTAAAAATTTCAAAATCAATTAACACTTGACCAGCGTAGTTTTTCGCTAAAAAGGCGTGGATGCCCTCCTCTCTCTCTCTATCTCCCTCCTTCTCTTTCCGCCTCGGCATTCCACCACTTGTGCAAATTGCGTCTCTTGGCAAGCTCGCCCGAATCATGACGCGCTCCGTGGCCGTCTTGTCCACGATTCCGCGGCTGTCGCAGCAGCTGCGGCTCCTCCTGCCAAACGTCTCGTTCTCGGACGTGCTGCCAGTCGATGGTAAAGCGCGTTTCGCAGACACGTGCTCGGCCAAGTGGCTTGTTCGGCGTTGGCCAATCGCGTTGCGAGTTGGGGAGGTGCGATGGAGCCAATAGGAGAGCGGGCGGGAGATGCGGGTGTGGTGAATGAAGATGCGCGGATGGTTTTGAAATTTTTTGTTTTATTTTACGTTGTTAGTGGTGTCGGGAACATTTTTCTTCTGCTTTTTATTGTTTAGCTGAGAGTATAATAGATAATTTTTGGCTTTTATTATTTTTTAATGGATTAAGAAATAGAATGAAAAATTTCGAACGTGGTATTTTAAATTTACATATGAAGAAGATTGGGGAATAACGGGACTCGAGGAATAATGGAGCATTTGCGATTAGTATGTCTTGGAAGTCGCGCTACCTATCCGGCCGAATGTCGACGTACTCAGTACATGGCTTATAGTAGAAGCGCGAGTTAATTTACAGAATTTCATTAACCGTTACTCTGTAGAACTGATTTAAAAAATGAAACCGATTTTCAAGTAGTCGAAAACGGAAAATTGAATAACAATAGCTTTTTTTTCAATTCGCCTATCAATTATACTGCCGCTTTGCTAGAAAGTTCCGATGTGTGCATTTTTCTTTACCTATCATTTTATTTTTCGAAATTTAAAATTGATTTAGTGATTGCTAAGTTATGGACTAAGCCTAAAAATATTCAATTTTGGAATAACTGAGCATTTGGAATAGCGTAAAAAGCGTATTTATAGTAAACAGCAACACATTTTTACACACTATTGTTTATAGCATCAATCGTATTTACAGATTCAAGTTAGCTACATAAAGTCAATTGATAGATAGTACGTAAAAATAAGAGAGTTAAAACACAAAATATACTTTTAAGTAATTTTAATATTTTTCAAACAAATTAAAAAAAAAATTTTATTATATTTACTCCAACTGATTATATATCGAAAGATTTATTTACATGATATTTGTAAAATTTTTATTTAATTATAATTTTCTTTTTCAACGCTTAAAATTTGTTAAGTGGTTGTAACGTTATAATACTTGATAAAAAACATTAAATTGAAGAATAAAGATCAAGTAAAGAAAAATGCCAAACATTATATTATAAGAAATATACGATTAAACTAATTATTTAATATTATCTGAATTCTAAATAATTGATATATTAAACCACGTTTTTTTCTGATAATATATACAAGAATTTGGTATTAATTTCAGTATCTTATCAAATAATTACCGAAGATATAATACAATTTATTCGTACGTAAATATTTTATCATAAGATTATGTAATTAAAGTATTTTATTCCAAAATACATCTTATTTAATTGTAAAAGATTTTCTTTTATTAAAGAAAGGAAATTATTATTTATTTAAAAAATAAAGAATAACAAAATACATTTTCGAAAAAACTACAATAAATACGAAGTGTTGGGGTTGCTGCTGATGCACCCTCACGAAAACAAAACGGAACGCTTCGATCGTCACGTACGCCAAAGATCGAACCAACGGTACGTTAGTATGTACATATTAACGTTTGAATTTTAATTATACCCGAATATGCTTTTTACTCTTGATTTACCATACTGAAAGTCATAAATTTGGCTCAAACTATGGTATTAAGTTTTTGGTTGTCTAATATGGGAAATAAATGAATTTTAGACTTAAAGTTTAAAAATAATTTAAGATATTAATATTTTTATTTTTATTTTAAGAAATTATTGACGTTACGCTATTTTTCAAACATTTTCCATTCAGCCTACAAAAATTTTATGCGCAAAAATTAAATTAGAAGAATGTGCTTCCGTTTGTTTTTTGTAGATTTGAAAAGTTGTAAACATTTTACAGTTTAAAACATTTCAAAGAATCAAAAAATTAACAAAATGTGGGCATCCTGTATATTATTGATGCTGAAATTTGAATATAAGTCTTAAAAAAAATTAAATATTTTAATTTTGCAAAAAGCAAATAAAAGTTTACTTCTTTTAGTTTAACTCTTATAACTTAATTATTTTTCGCTGTAATTAGAAATTTTATTTAAAAAAATAGGTAGAAAAAGTTTAATCAATAAACGTAAATGATAAAGTTAATTTTAATAATCGTACATTTTAGTTAGATGTTATATCCTATTGGCAATAAATTATATAAAATTTTAGTTTAATTTTATTAAAACTTTAAGGAAATATGCAATAGATTATTTAAATTTTAAGTTTAAGTTTATAAAAAGTATAAAGAAATGTGCAAAAGATTTATGGAGCAATGTTTAATAACATTTTAGTGATTGTCATTTTTTATAATATTTAATAAAAGTTTACAAAAAAGTTTTTTTAGAAATATACTTTAATTCAAACGATTCATTTTATATTTAAAATTAAAAAAAAAAAAATAAAATTTTTTTGCTTTAGTTTACATACAATGATATACATACAATTTTTGAGTTACCGCCGATTAAGATTGACGTAAAACTTTACCGTGCATCGTAAAGATTTTTTAAAAACCATTTCCATAAATCACAGCATTTTATTTTTTCAGATAATGACGACATACTTACACACCTATCTACAGCAGAAATATTAGTAGCTGATGCAAATTTACTAATTCCGTTCGTTGACAAGTTACCAAAAACAAAATGGATCCAAGCAACTTGGGCAGGGTTGGAAGGTCTTTTGACAAGTTTAAAAAACAAAGATGTCCCGTATACAGTAACAAGATTTACTGGCTTAAGTTTCGGCTACGCTATGTCTGAGTATGTCGTTTCTCAAATAGTCAACTTTGAACGAGATCAAAGAAAACAATATGAAAATCAAGCAAATTGTTTGTGGAACGAAGATGGTAAAATTTCAAACCACAGACGATTGAGCGATTTAACAATTGGTATTTTAGGATTAGGCGAAATCGGAAATTTTAGTAAGTTTCAAAAATACCCCGACTTTTATTAAATACTCAAATTTTTGATCGTCAAATTGTATTTATTAATAATGATTTATTGTAGTTGCGAAAGCATTGAAAACTTTCGGTTCAACAGTTTGGGGAATGTCAAGAACTGTTCCTGTTGAAAAGAATCAATTTGTAGATAAACATATTACAACAGAAAACTTATCTGAAATTCTTAAAAATTGTGATTATATAGTTAATGTAATGCCATCTACAGAAGCTACTAAAGGTTTATTAAATGGTGATATCTTAAAAAATTGCGTTGCCAAAAATTCGGTGTTTATAAATATTGGTCGAGGTTCGATAATAAAAGAAACAGATTTGATAAATGCTCTGGAAAAAAAATGGATTTCTGGAGCAATACTGGATGTTTTTGAAGAAGAACCTCTAGCTAAAACTAGTAAATTATGGAAATTTCCCCAGGTAACAATTAACTTTGTTTTTAATTTATTTATTTATACCTATGTAACAAAATAGTAATAACAAGTTAAAGAATATAAATTAATTGTTCCAGGTTACAATTTCCCCTCATGTGTCAGGTATTTCTCGACCTGAAGATATAGCGAAAATTTTTCTTGAGAATTATGAAAAGTATTTACAAGGAATGCCATTAAAAAATGTGATTGAGGTAAAACGTGGATATTGAGTGAAAAATTAGCAAAGTATATTAAAAAATATTTACTTTCTTACAAATATATTTTATTGAAAATTAAATAAATATTTTTAATTATAAATATTTTGCAAGTGAATAAATTATTCTTTACTATATTCATTTTACTTTCTACTAAGTCAAAAATTAACATTTTGTATAATTAATATTTTTATAAAAACATAATAATGTAATATTTATAGTTTTGTATAAATACATACACAAATATGCTATTAAACTTCTTAATATTTTTCATGAAAATAAAAATAATGTATTGACTTTATGCTGTATCTTATAAGATTAATGTTTAGAAAAAGGCCTTAATATTTAGTGCGAATGTATAAAATGTACTCTTTACTTGTCCTCCTGTACTGTACTTGCTTGTTCTGGGACTGATTCTTCAGTAGCACAAGCATTTGGTTTTAAACCTCGAATACTAAGGTCATAAACTACTTCTTCAATTTTTTTTACATCATATTTTAAAGCATCAAATCGTTTTCTTAGTGAATCATTTTTTAGATTTAAAAGTCGAAAGCCTGCATTTAATTGATTGACAAAATGTGCAATTTCCATAGGTCGATGATAATTGCCATTAGTCACGCTATTTACAGCAAAACGACTCTAAAAATAATTAAATAAGCTAGAATAAATAAAGTAATAAAATTTTACTAATTTACTTACCAATTCTGAAGAAAGTTGTAATAAACCCATTAAAAAGTCTTCTAGATCTAAATGAAATCCATCTTCTCTCTTGACTTTTACTAAAAAAAGATATTAAGAAAACTGTAAGTATACCCTCAAAATTGTAATTAAAGTCAAAACTTGATAAACTAACTTCCTAAAATCTCAGCTACAGTTTCTTTGGTGACAAGAACTTTAACTTCTAAGTATATAACAAGCGATACAAGAAAACATAATCTTTGAGTAACTGATTTCCATTGGTCGTGGTATCGATAATACTGATCTTTTGGAACAATATTTGACAATTTCTGATAATGTTCTCTAATAACACTGAATTGTTCTCGAGCTTTAGAACAGTATTGAGAAACAACTGAAAAAAAAAATTATACAAATTTAATAAATATTGGTCTTTTTAAAAAATGCATTTTTGATATATCATGAAAATATATAAAAATAATTCTACTTACTTATATTTTCTTCAATCTGTTCATTATGAATATTTTGTAATATCATTACAATGTCTCTGGTTGTTTTTTCAATCTCTTTGACGTTATTACGGATTTCCTAAAAATGTGTCATTACAATTAGTAGATGTTCAATAATTATCAAAAAAAATTTTTAAAATGCGTTTAAGCTATTATACTATCTGTTAAAGAAAAACTATTACACTTTAAAAATGCTTATAAGCATAAAAAGAATATTTTAAAAAAGTAAGTATTTATTTTGTTATTATCAACACAGTTTCAATATTTCACTTACAAAGTAATTTTATAAAATGACATAAAATGCTCGACTGTTTTTTGTTAAAAAAACTATTATCATTTCTGACGCATAACCTAAAAACAGCACAATGCTACAGTAACAAAAATAAATAACATATTTACCTCACGTAATTCTTGTTCAGTATTCAAACCGTCCTGGAATGCATTAAAAATTTCTGCTATACCGTCACTCATGTTGTCTTATTTATATAAAACGAATATCTAAACAATTCTTTGCAAGAAATTGAAAACACTTTCCACAATCCACCGGCAAAAGAAGTAAATGTTATACGGCCTCTTACAAGTGATTCGTGATGTGTACCCATGTAAACGCATATATCGATAAAGTGCATGATTGACTTATCTTCAGGTATAGTACTGTGCATAACCGCCAGATGGACACAAATTATAGAAAATTTTAATTCATGCTTATTTTCATTATTCATATAACAAAATAATTTGATATTACAACATAGAAAAAATTGTATTAAACCTTCATTATTATCTATTTGTGTAAAATAAAAAGAATCTTTCTATATACTCTGAATCTTAAAATTGAAAGAATTTTTGAATGATACCAAATTGCTATGTTTGAAATTGTAGTATTATAGTTTATAATTGTTAAAACTTTTTTTGACTTATTTAAAAATTAAAATTTAATGTTAGTTTTAATTACTTAATCATTCGATTTTTTTTACAATAATTAACTAATAATTATTTAATAATCATTTTATGACTTTTTTTATGTTCCCTAATGGAAAGAATCGGTCTAAGAAATAGTAAGAAATATAAGAAATTGTAAGTTTTAATAACTTTTTTGTGAGCTTTTGTAACTATTTATGGATATTTCGTACTATTTATTATAGTAATTTGCAAGAACTTACAAACCTACGACAGAAATTTACAATTTCTTACAATTTTTTGCGACTACAATTTTGTCATCCAAGAAATATTTTTCACGTATTTATAAAAACTTATAAAAACTTACAAAAAAATTATTTATTTTATAGGAGAGCGGGGGTATAGTTACGCGGATTTGGTCCACTATAGTATTTGATAATTTAAATAAAACGTACCGTTATTAATAATTGCATTAAAAATCGGAACTCCTGGTTTGCTGCGATTCTAATTATCAGATTTTGTTCTTAGGGTTAGAGCAATTATTCATTATAAAAAATTTTGCTTTACTCATCATCAGTATAATATATTTCTGTGTTATACAAAAATTTACAAAATAATAGTATAATGTAACAAAACATTGATTCTCAGTTGAAAAAGTAATTAATGAATTTGCATTTATAATTATTAAATCTTTGGTGGCTATTCTTTAAATATTTTAATGCGGCATTTAATAAATCCAAATAAAATATTTCAATTAAAAATACTATAAGAGCTAAGACCCAACCTCCAATTAAAATATAAAAACTAAATATCAAATGTCTAATTTGTAAGGTTTCATTTTGACTAAATGTATAATGATATTTTTTATAAAAGAATTTGTAACGTTCATCAATTATTTTGATAAATCCAACTTCAACAAGTTTTAACAAAAGCGTATTAAATTTGTAAAGAAGTGGCAAATCATTTGCACAAAGAAAACCAACATATTTTTGCATGGTGAAGTCTTTCATTTTATGAATTATATTATTATCATAGCCATTAATATTTAATTGATACTGAGAAGTTATACACGCAATATGATCTCCTCTGAGCAGACGATCCATGCATTCATTTTTATTTAATATCTGAAAACGCTCTTGAATTTCTTTAAGTTGCATCAGTTCTAAAAAATTTAATTGACCACAAATTATTAGGTCAGATTTGATTATGTCTTCAACTGTATCTACAAACGAACTATATCCTGGCATGGTGTTGACAGCATTTAAGAGACTCTGAGTAAACGTGCTGATAAGAGATATATCATAGATCAAAGTGATTAGGATAATTTTACTAAAAATTTTTCTTGGTTTTGCAGAAGTAGAAACAAATATAAACATTCGTAAAAAATCTAAAATTGCGCTCGTTGTAGACGATTTTAGTACGTATTTAAAAAAAAAACAGATGCACAGCATAGGACTAATAAAATTAACAGAATTTTTTTGTTAAATACTGATAGAAAATTATCAGCATAGGTTAATGAAGTTTTAGCAGTTACAATGAGGATTTCATTGGTAGTAATTGGATACGTTTGCGTATTCCAATAATGACGCATCCAAAATACAGCCATCGAAAAATCCACTGTTTTAGATAATACATCATTCATTATTCCTTTAGTTTCCCCAATAGATCCTTGATAGTTCAGCCATTTTACCGTCATAGTTGCATTGATATAATTTAACACTACACATAACAATTCAGAATAGTATCCACTGAGACTATTACATCCTTGTTTAATTTTATAGTATTTATAAATATTTATATCTCTGTACATATTAGTTTTAAAGGTGAGGCCATTTAAATCTTTTGTTTTATCAAAGAATAAATTTTCACAGAATGTAAAACCTATTTTAAAATAATATATGTTAAAAATTTACTTGAACTAACATAAAATCTGAAGTTTTTTTTGTATTCTATATAATAAAAGTATTAATAAAATTTTTTGGAAAATATTTTTTATTTTATTCTATTTTGACATGTAACGTTATGTTCCATTTTATAGTTTAAACTGTTTTATTCGTAATTTCAAAGTTCCTAATTAATAATAGAATAAGATGAATTTCTTAATTTATTAATAACGTAAATAAACATAATCTAATGTCTTTATTGAACTGAAAAATGGTTTTCGTAATAAAAAAAAGTTTATATGCATACTTACTATAAATATTATTTGATTTTTTAACATCATGCTCCAGTAGTGCCAATGCATTCATAGGATTAGTACTTTGCGTTCGATTCCAAAATTTTGGTGCATTTAATGAGTAAGGATTGAAAGTATATAACTTCACTTTACCGTTTGAATCAAGACACACGTAAATAACAAATAATATACTAAATGACCAAATTGAATTAAAAATTTCACGTGCCATTTTACAACTATTTAAAATTGTTTTATTAATAAGAAAAAATAGTGCTTCATTATTCCACCAAACCGAGTCTCTAACGCTATCCAAAATTGTTTCGAGAAAATTTTTGGATGGATTCATAATAATAAAACTGGTGGCTGGATAATTATTTTTTCTAATAATTGACTCATTTAATGCATGCAATCTTTGAAATCGCTTATATTTTTTGAAAATGTCATGTCGATTTCCACTGAATAAAGTTATAGGTATTGTCGATGAAAATAATATTTTTATTAAAACTGAATCATTTGTATTTTGAATAATAAAAATAACATTATTATTCTGATTTCCATTGAAGTTGCAGTCAAAAACTTTCCCCTTTAAATAATTTATATTATATAAAAATGTTAATTATAATCATTGTGCAAAGTCTTTTTCGATACTCCATGCGCAAAGCTTGATTTCGCGCACGCTCGAGCAGCAAAGCGTATGCTAAATCTCGCTTTGTGCACTTCGTATCAAAAAATACGGTTCGATACATGAGCAAGGAAGTGATTTCAACCTCATGTGGCCTTTTCACCCTCGCTTCGCTCGGGCGCAAACGTCCACACGAGGCTGCAATCACTTTCTCGCACTTGTATCGAAATGTACTATTTCAAAATGGCGTGCGGGAAATTCATTTTCCCACACGCTCAGACGGAAACGCGTGCATTAATAGTACATTTCGATACTAGTGCGAGAAAGTGATTTCAACCTCGTGTGGGGACGTTTGCGCCAGAGCGAAGCGAGGGTGAAAAGGCCCGAGATTGAAATCACTTCCTCGCTCATGTATCGAACCGTATTTTTTGATACGACGTGCACAATGCGAGATTTAGCATACGCTTTGTTGTTCAAGCGTGCGCGAAATCGAGCTTTGCGCATGGAGTATCAAAAATAACTATTTTAGTACTTACGGAAACATCAAATATTTGATTAACATTTTTAAGATCTAATAAGGTATTTTTCCCTTCAAAATACGACAAAACAAATATGCTATTTACATAAATGTAGAGAAAAATATTTTCTAGCTTGAATTTCATAATGTAGATTTATCAATCACTTCTTCATTTAAAATATAACGTGTCGTATGTTTAATATTAAATAAATTTTCGAATAATTTCTAATTTGTGCAAAATATTGAAGTAAACAATAATTATGTTTTCTTGAAACCGGCCGAGATGAATGTCAAGTGTGGTAAAACTGTGTTCGAGGGCTTAAGTTATACATCAGGTTTATTCTGATCTAAGTAAAACAAAGGTTAAAAGAAAAATCACTTGTACGGTATCGATAGGCTCGTGATCAGAACGTAATTTATCCGCACTAATATGTGAATACTAATTTATCTTCTGCTATGTTATAATTGGCCCTAATGCTCTGGATCAGCGTGGGTATCAATTCGTTGTCCAGTCTGAACTTCTTTCCGGGGTGACATCCCTGCTTGTATACCCTTCGTTTTAGATACTCAAATTTTTCCGATTTGTTATAGAATGGTGGAAATCGATGCAGGCTTGCACTAGCCTCATGTTTGAAGTTACGCGCATTTGCTAATCAGATAACAAACTGTTGTATTGTGATACAGTAACTTAGGAAAATTGTTGCTGTGCCACACGACGATCTAGCAACAGCTAACGTAGGGCTTCATTCATTTTTATTAAATAAATAAATTAATGCAGGTTAAGATTAAACGATTAGATAAATTTTTATTTACAAATTTTTCTTTTTATGGTAAAAGGTTACTCGTTAAAATGCGTTTAAAATAATTGCATGTCTAAAATATAAGTCGAAATTTATTTTTTATTACTTACCAATAAAAACTTTCTATTTATATAGACAAAAAATCAAGTAAAATAATTAATTAAGTAATATTAAACTATGCGTCTATCGTTTCTTTAGTTCAGGTATTGAGATTACTATATTTTGCCTGTGACTATGTATATATGCTCAATCAAATCTATTCATGATTTTTATAATCTATTTTTACTATATAAAATTCTAAACTTGAATTTTCACTACTATATAATTGCAATAAAATTTTATTGACGAATGTATCAAAAATGCTGCAAATCTGAATTACACTGGTCAATCTATGGCAACGCTAAAAACAGAAATACAACAAGTATTAAAAAATTTAGAGCTTCTGTTCGTGCTGAGTACAACAATAACACAAAGTATGCCATTATTGCCTTTAAACGCACTACTAACATGTTTAAATAAAAATGGGTGATCTATAGCTATGTATAGCTGTATACATAATTTCCTAAAATAATGTGAAATAAGAATTTAGTATATCTAATGATAAAATGTAAATAGGAAAAGTAGATCATGTCCATCTTGCCAGGTCACCCCTATCACTCTTATTTTGAAAATATTCACAAAATAATAGTATGATTTAATAATTAAATATATACAACCACTGGAAAAGATAACTAAATTTATAACAAATTTATATGGATTACAAATTTTTTCGTGGACATACTTTAAATACTTTATATGTAGCATTTAACAAATACAAGTGAATTTTTTCAAATACAAATATTAAAAAAGATAAGATCCAACCTCCAATTAAAGTATAAAAACTAAATATCAAATGTTTAATACATAAGGATTCACTTCGACTAAATATATCAAGTTGATTTTTATAAAAGAATTTATAGTTATCTTCAAGTAGTCTCACAAATCCGCCTTCGACTATTTTTAATAGAAGCGAATTAAACTTGTAAAGAAGTGGCAAATCATTTGTACAAATAAAACTAATACTCATTTCCATGGTACACTCTCTTATTTTATGAATTTTATTATTATCATTGCCATAAGTATTTAAATTATATTGACTGGTTATACATGCAATGCGATTTCCAACAAGCAGCCGATCTATACAATCGCCAGAATTACTCACTAACTGAGAACGATCTCGAATCTCTTTAAAGTGCATCATTTCTAAAAGATTTGATGGACCATAAATTGCAAGATCAGATTTGATTATATCTTCGACTGTATTTATAAGCGAAGTATAACCTGACATAGTATTAACAGCATTTAAGAGACTCTGAATAAACATGATGATAAAAAAAATATCGTAGATCAAAGTGATTAAGACGATTTTACTCAAATTATTTTTTGGTTTTGCTAAAGTTGAAACATTTACAAACATTCGTAAAAAATCTAAAATTGCACTCGATATTGTCAATTGTAGAACATATTTTAAAGAAATAACAGATGCACAGCATAGTACTATCAAGATTAACAAAACTTTTTCGTTGAAAACTAATAGAAGTTTATCAGTATAGGACAACCGATTTTTGTTAGTTACAATCAGAATATTATTCATACCAAAAGGGTAAGTTTGTGCATTCAAATAATAACGCATCCAAAATGCAACCATAGAAAAATCCACTGTTTTAGTGAGTATGTCGTTGATTATTCCTTTAGTTTCCTTAGCTGATCCAAAGTAGTCCATCCATTTTACAGTTATACTTGCATTGATATAATTTAACACTATACATAGTATTTCAGAATAATGTCCATCAACTATATTGCATTCTTGTTTAGTTTTGTAGTATTTATAAGGAATCAAATCTCTATACATATTGGTTTTTAAAGTATAGCCATTTAAGTTTTTTGTTTTATCAAAGAATAAATTTTCACAAAAAGCAGAATCTATTTTAAATTAATATTAAAATTATTTAGTTTAACATAACATTTATTTTTTGTTGCGTTATAAAAAATATTAATAGAAATTTTTTGTAATGTATTTTTTCTTTTATTTAACTACTGACTAATTAATTTAAATGCAAATAACAAATTTATTCAACTGAAAAATAGGAAGTTTCCATAAATAAATTTTGTTGATATACATACTTACTGTAAGTAGTGCTTGAATTTTTAACATTATTTTCCAGTAATGTCCATGGTTCATTTACCTTATTAGAACTTTGCGTTTTTTTCCAAAAATTTGGTGCATTTATTGAGTAAGGATTAAAAGTGTACAGCTTTAATGTGCCTTTCGAATCAAAACACACATAAATAACAAATAATGTATTAAAACTCCACATTGCATTAAAAATTTCTCGTGCCATTTTACAACTATTTAAAAATATTTTATTAAGAAGAAAAAATCGTGCTTCATTATTCCACCAAATCAAATTTTTAATATTTTCTAAAGTCGTTTCGAGAATACTTTTTGTTGAGAGCGTAATAATAAAACTAGTTGCTGGATAATTATTTTGTCTAAGAATTGACTCATTAAATGCATGCAATCTCTGAAAGCGCTTATATTTTTCATAGATGTTAT
>JAPYZB010000524.1:0-19991 GCA_030522745.1 Eupelmus kiefferi | reverse complement strand
AAGGTAAAAGTGAAGAGGAGGGTGAAGGTAAAAGTGGAGAAGATGGCGAAGGCAAAAGTGGAGAGGATGGCGAAGGTAAAAGCGGAGAGGAAGACGAAGCTAAAAGCGGAGAGGAAGGTGACAGCGAAGAGTCAAGACCAGAAGAAGAGGAACTGATTATGGAAATTGAAATTCCAGAGATTTTAAGACCTAGAGATCACATTGATCAGCTGTTGAAGCTGGATGAAGATAATGAAGATAAAGAGAAGGCTGTCGAAAAGATCGCCGACGTTGTTCTCAGGGATTTGAAGAGACTGTACGATAACGCGATCAAACCATTGGAAACGTTGTACAAATACAGAGATCTCAGCAACCGTCACTTTGGAGGTATGTAATCATAATAGTTTCAATTATTTTTAAACGTAATCAAACTACTTTGAATAATTTTTTTAATTTTTAATTGTTTTTAGATCCAGAAATTTTCTCGAAACCTTTAGTACTATTCATGGGCCCATGGAGTGGAGGAAAATCATCAATCATTAACTACTTGTTAGATATCGAGTACAAACCTACATCTTTAAGAACAGGTTTGTATTAGATTATATTCTCTCTTTGCAATTAAAATAAGTAATAACTAACTATTATACATGTGGCAACCAGAATAAAAAAAATAAAAATAAAAGGGCCTGCTTAGTTTGCCTTATTATTAATATAATTGTGACAATTGGTTAGGTCATTCTTCAAAACATGATAGAACTCAAAAATACAATACAATTCAAACCTTTTTGTAATTCATTTTATGGCTTTTACGAAATTTGAACAAAGAATCAATTGCAGGTGCTGAACCGTCCCCGGCATACTTTAACATTTTGATGCACGGCGAGGAGGATGAAGTATTGGATGGTACGCAATTAGCCGCCGACTGGACATTCTCTGGACTTCAGAAATTTGGCCAGGGATTGTTAGATCGCCTTAAAGGTTTCAAGCTCAAAAACAAACTGCTGGAAAAGGTATAATCATGTATTCCGATAACTAAATAATTCAAAGGTATCTAAGAATTTTCGTTGAGTAGGTAAATATCGTCGAGATTCCCGGAATTTTGGAAATCCGTAAACAAGTACAAAGGTTGTTCCCCTTCAACGATGCCTGCCAGTGGTTCATTGACAGAGCAGACATTATTTTCTTGGTGTACGATCCATCCAAGCTTGACGTTGGACCAGAAACTGAAGCCATTCTTGATCAACTCAAAGGACGTGAATACCAGGTATGATTCTAGTAATACAATCATTCTAGAAAATCAATCATAGTAGAAATAACCGTGATCTACTTTGATCCAACAGACCAGAATCATTCTGAACAAAGCTGACCAAGTCAAGCCTGAGGAGTTGATGAGAGTCCAGGGAGCGCTCATATGGAACATTTCACCTTTAATGTCCAGCGCTGAACCTCCGGTAATGTACTCGACATCACTCTGGTCGATACCTTACGAGGCTGGTGCTCCAACAAGGCTGCTCTACGCCCAGGAACGAGCCTTCCTTCGCGATCTTCGTTCAGCTGTTGACAAGAGGGTCGAGCACAAAATTGCTAGTGCTAGAAGATTCGCCGTAAGTATAAATACAACCTCCTTTGATTGACAGTTCCCAAAATTGCAACTTAATAATACAACGTTTAATTGGTAATTCCAGGTACGAGTTCGCAATCACGCTAAGATGGTCGACTGCTACCTGACGACTTACTACAACCACAAGAGCTTCTTCGCCAAGAAGAAGGATACAAGTGACCGCATCATTGAGAACCCTCAGGACTACCACATTTACGAGGGCCTGAGCACCCTGACCAACATTTCTCGTTACGATCTGCCCGATCCAGATGTCTACAGGGACTTCTTCCGTCTCAATCCTCTGTACGATTTCCCATTGCTCAGCTCAACTTGCACCTATTTCCGTGGCTGCCCGATCAACAGGCTCGATGTTGCTATTGCTTACGATCTGCCGGAACTGGTGGGCAAGTACAAGAAGTCCGCAGAAGCTGCTCTACATCAGGGAGAAGAGGCCGAAGCCCTTCCGACTCCGGCTCCCGTGAAGCAACAACCGACCCAGAAACCTACAGCGAGGAGCGGAGCCTCAAGGATATCCTTGAGTTGAGAGAGCTCGACGAGCGGGAAGCTGTGACTTGGTATTTCAGAGTTTTTGGCCTGCTGTGGTGTTTTTGTACGAGCCGTTTTATCGGCTCAATGTTTAGCTTTGATTTGAGATCATCTGGTTTTAGATTCGTTTGCCAGTTGGAACGTAACTTCAAATCGTTATTAAAGGGAAGAAGCAGTACTTCCTTTAGAAATGATAAATTCACTTAAATCGAGTTTCATTTCATACTTCTTTAAACGTTCAAAGCAGCAAATTTAAAAAGCTGTTCATGACAGTTGACATCTGTCAGATACTGTTCAAAATTATTTATACTTTTGGCTTTTTACAAAAACACGAGGCATAAAAAAACTTTGAAATAACGTGATCGCTCCTTGACTCAGAGACATCAAAATCCAAGATCAAAAAATTCAATCAAATGAGACGAGCTGCAAAATATCATGCTACTTACACCCAACGAGCTTCTTTAGAGATTCTTGTGAAAAGCTCAACGAAAACGTGCGATGCAGTGAATATTTGCTGCGGTCAGCTGGTCTGCCGACTCAACCAAGTAAAACAGCCAAACAAAAGCAGTTAGTTCTTAATATTTTTGGTTGATTTATAACGAAACCAAGATATCTTAGTGGTAGAAGTGAGAATAAATTCATTTGTACAATGTTTTGCCATAAAAAAAAGCAAGTGAAAATAATAAATCGTTATGGAAGTAGGAGCGAATACTGTGACAAACCTTGTATTCTCATGCCATGAGAGCGGAGACTCTTATTTAAAGGATTCCGAAGTATATCACCTGATCCCTACAATACCGACAAATCAGTTTTTTCTAATTTTGTTTAGTCGCTTTTGTTATTCTAATAAATTTATCGTCCACACGGCGCTATTTAAAGTACCGTTAATAATTTGTCCACAATGAAATTGTTCTCTTCGAGCAGCAGAATAGAAAACATTTAATACTCCAACATTATCGTAAATCTTTTACTGTACTTAAAGAATTCGTGAATTTGTCAAAAAACAGTCAGAGAATTCAATGTAAGCAGTAAAGGATTTCGATATCTACTTGTGAACTTAATATTATTACTTATCAATTGCATTGAGAGTGTAGATTTTTCCCGCCTATTTGACAAGCATGCACACAAGCGGGATTTACGTTTATTTAATTTAGCTTACGTTATGATGATAATTTTCCTCAAAACTGTGAAAACATGCGAGAAAGAGAGAGCAAGTGTGTGTGAGCGAAGAAAAGAAATCTTTTTTTTTTACTTTTCTTCCAATAAAAGAGATTATATCTTAATTAACAAATTGTGTTCATACCACCAAAAAAGTACAGTCTACAAAACCGCATCTTATAAGATTTATTGTCTCTCTAATCAGTCTGTACTCCGTGTACGCTGTACAATACATTACAGCTGCCCATGAATACTGCGCATCTTCTGTCGATATATTTTGATTTATTTAATTATCGTTATTATTATTTACTTCGAGTAATAAGGAACAAAAGTGACTTTTGACTGAAAGATATTTTTCATCATTAAATTATCAAATTGTTTTAGATTGTTAATATATTAATACTGAATTTTATCCTTTTTGATCATTAATTTACAATAGTAAAAAAATAAGCTTTTATATAGAGTAAATACAGTCCTACAGATATTGATTTTTTTACATTATAAGAAAAGCATTTTTGTTTTAGATTCGGCAAAGTTCCTTCTTAAGCGAAGATCATTATTAATACTACTGTAATAATAATATTAGGGCAAATAGGTATGAATATTAAAATATTAGCGATTTTAGAGTCAAGTTTATGAAAACTTGTTTTTGAACGTTTGTGCTGTGCGAGTACTGGCCATGTGTACACGCATTATTTCATTTTCATAGTACAATATTATGGAACCATAAGCAAACATCTGCTTCTGTTGATTTAGCACAAATATAATTTCAATTACCAAATACATTTCTTGTTACAAATATGTACTATGAAGGTGCACCAAAATACGTATATTTCAATGTAATTAAGCGTTCTTTAAAAATCACAAAATGGTTTTGCGTTGAATAAATTATTTATCATTTTATCTTCAGAAAATAAAGGAAGTTTCTCTAAAAGGTTTGTATTTATTTCTGTAGATTAATAACCCTTCATTTATAAACAGATTTACTTACAGACATTTAATTTTTTTGTAAATCAAATGCCTTTCTATTTTCATAGCTTTGTCTTACAATAATAGTTAAAAAAGTTTAATTTTTTTATTTTAATAAATAAAAAAAAAATATGAATTTTAAATTAGTACTTACATTTGGAGTAACTTCTCTCAACCACTCATCAGCTTGTTCATCAAAGTCAAATTTACATGCTTTCCTTAAGTCATTTGCCGCTTCTTCCCATTTACCAAGGAGTTGATTAGCCCTTCCACGGAATTTATGAGCTGCTGCACTATCGGGATTCAGTTCAAGTGCACGATTGCAATCACGAATACAAGCATTTGGCTTATTAAGTAACAAATAAACTTGTCCTCTCTTAGCATATAAAAGTGAGGCCTGTGGATTAAGAAGAATAGCTTCTGTGTAATGTTTGATTGCTGTTTCATAGTCTTTTTCAACAAATGCAGATACGGCTTCTGAACGTTTGTTTTGTGACTCTTCTATTTGTTCTTCTGTTGGTTGCAATTCATAGTCACCCATTGGTTGAGGTGGATCATTGTCAGGTTCTATGATTAAGATAAAAATTAAAAATAAATTGATTAAAATTAAAGCCTAATTAGAGGAAGCATGGAAAGTAACTGCATACAATGTATTTAAATTATTATATTCAATTTAATTAAATTTATACCTATGACTCCAGTCATATCAAACTCGACATCACTCTCTTCGCTTTCAGGCGCCGGTTCGTATTTTGTTTCTTTATCGAATGACTCGCTAGTATCTTCATCTTCCTTTTCTTGTTTTGGAATTTTACCACCCAACTTTTCAATAAATTCCCTGAAGAAACCAAGCTCAGGATTATGAAGTATGGTTGGTTGTAATTTACACAGCTCTACAAAACTCTTGAGGTGCCCTATGGCTTCGTTGCTTAATGGAAATGTTGACATCTTGTTAACTAAGATAAAAGAAAAATTGATGTTTAAACAGTTGTATAAAATAATATTTCTTAATTATAATTTACATATTCTTTAGATTAAAAAAAAGAAGTCTCTATTTAACTGTTTGCTCGATGAAGATGAGCTTTAATATATTAAGAAACATCTTATTCATCTAAAATTACTAATTTTATGCAGAATAATGTGCGAGCTACTTGCTCCAAAATTATCGACTTCTGCATAACTTTAATTTCTCAGAATAAACGTTAGGAAATGTTACAGAACTTTATAGAGGTTAGGCATTAGAATTCAAAACGCTTATATCGCTCACAAGTAAAACTACTTCCTACAAAATCAACCCTTCCTATTACAAAACCACAAAAACCTCAAAAATCATTAAAAATCACGGAAAATTTTGATTCTTCCAGCTCAATCCGCCCAAACGCAAAACCTCTTCATTAACCAATAAAAAATGCAAACCACCGAAAATTCGCACTCTCACGCAACCAATCCCCCAATAACCCTAAAAAAAGCAATCCACACCACCGGAGCAGTTTCATCGATTCTTTTAAACATTCATCATCCTCACACGACCATTGCGGCAAAAAAGAAAACACGCATACGTTATATATACCTCTCCGCATAAGCACAAAGAGCCCGCGCACTCCCCGCCGAAAGATAGGCAAAAGCCGCGCTCTAACCCTTCCCACACCCGGCTCCGAAAACTCCAAAATACAAACCTTTTCAACGTAATCCAGCTGTGCCTAGTAGACCTCTCTGAAAAAGCGTATATATAAATATTACAAGGCAAGATTTTTCGCCGAGCTATAAAGTGCCTCTCGCGGCTCGCGCAAACAAAACACGGCACACTGGGGCGGCCCGGTATAATACGGACTCTCTGCGCAGGAAAAGATAGAGAGAGAGGTGGAATGATGAAGATATATATGTATATACTTACGTGGTGCGCGCGCGCGCGCGGGCGGCGATATATATTCGCGATTACGATTTTCTCGATAGTTCGTTCGGCGATATGTGCGTGGCGGTCAGCTGCGCGCGCGGGGAACGCCTTTTATTAAAAGCTCGGAGGCGCGGGAATTTTAATTGATGCGGTTATGCGGGATGAGATGGGAGGTGAGCCGGCTGTGTGGGATTGGAGGGCTTCAGAGTTGGTGTGTGGTTGTGGAGGTTGATTTTTGTGGAAGCGGGATTTGAATTTTTGAGATTTTTTTGTTGATTGCGGAAGGATTGAAAGTTTTGCTGAGATGTAAAAGTAGTTTTACTTGACTTCTTTTTAAGAGATCTTAATGAACACTAGTTAACGTTTATAGAAAATAAAATATACAAGGGGTGGCTTTGTGATTTGAGGAATATAAGCCGAAGTTTGAATGAAAAATGAATTTTATTCGCACCCAGTTATATTTTTGAATGCTGGAATATGACTAACGTACCCATATTTAGTTATTTCTTTCCTTAATTAATCACTTTCGATAAAAGAATAAGATAAAGAGTCGCTTAAAATAGCTGTTCTGTGATTATTAGATTTAAAAGTAAAAAAACATCAAAATATACATATGTATGAATCCATTAGTCATATTTCATCACTCAAGGTCATAAACTTAATTTGCATTGATTTTGCATTCAGACTCTGACTTTTGTTTACCAAATTTGTAAGCCTCGCTTATTGCAAAGTTGATTTTTATCTGAGAACTACATAACGAACGTTTGCTCCAAAACGTTTCGTTCTATTACTTCACAGATTTATTAAATTAATTCGAAAACTTTAGAAACGCTTCGTACTCCCATAAATTATAATTAATCTCTTGACAATTATAAAACCGCATCCTACGTAATAAAAACGTCCAAAGAAAAAAATCTTAACAATCCAAAAATATCATCCGCAGCGTATGCACAAGTAGCCACCGCATCGCGCCGATAATAGCAAGGCCAGCCTCAAGTGTAACATCCACATAATACACTCACGCGTAGGCGGCACCTCCAAAACAAGAGCCTCTCCAAAAAAAACCTCTCCCCTGCCTCCCAGCCTTATACAATATCAGCCTCGAGAGCCATCTTTATCATCCACTGTCTCTCCTCCCTCTCCCTCCAACTTTCACCAAAACCTCTCAGACAACTTTCTACAGCCGCATTCTGAAAAAAACCGTTAAGCAAGTAAGTATATACATCAATCCATCGCGCATCTCTGCCTTATCTCTCTCTCCTCACTCTCTGGTATTATCAGGCTCTACGCGCAGCCGCAACTGGGTCCCGCATAGCTATATCCACAGCAGGCATCAGCCGGGAAACTCGCGGCGCCGCTGCTCCAATAGCAATGGCCGCCGCACTGAGAAGGAACCTCGCAGCTCTCCAGCCGGTCCTCGGCGGCAAGGCCGCCTTCGCCCAGAGCCCCGGCACCAGGTGAGCCGTTGAGAATCGAACGTCAAGTTCGAAGCTGAAGTTCGAATCACCTGACGCTGGGTGTGTGTTTAGGGAGCGGGGAAAAAAACAAAACACCAGAGAGCTGCGTCGTTCGCGCCAGCAGTGCCGCTCGTGTGTGTCTGTGTATATATGCGTGACAGTCGCGGGAGGGTTTACGTATATATACGTAAGTGTAGGAATAGGTATGGTGTGTTTGATTATTTTTCTTTCTGTTGGATTGAATACAGGTGTTTGAGCAAGTCGGCGGACAGGCAGGATATAAGCGAAGGATGGTTCAGCAAGTTATTGGTGAGGAAGATCGAGCCGACGAAGGAGTCGCACTCGCGGATGCTGTCCGACAAGCAGGTCATCTACGCGCTGCACACGCACAACATCCGCCCTGACTCCTACGACAAGTACTTGGCCAACTAGTGAGTGGAGGATTTTTGATAGGATTATGAATGTTTAGTGTGGTTTGGTATTGGGGTTTTGGTTTGCTGAGATGAGGACTGGAGATGGCTTGGAATTTTATTGGGTTTATTTGGTTAATTGGAGGCGGTTGTCATGCTTGATTGTTTTCAGTGTGGGGTATTTTTAGAATGCTCGCTGAGTTGATGCACGGAATTTTAATGTTACTTGTTTTGCTTGATTATTTTTAATATATTTGTATTATATTTTTCAGTTTATAAATTATACTTGAATGGTTATTTGTTTGGACATTTTCATTTATATTGTTACTGATATTTTTTTCTATATATGTAGTTTTTTATGTATTGCAAGATTTAAGAATTGTTTTACTGACTTTTAACATTTTTGTTGTGCACAAATATATCTCTCTTATCCGTATTGACAGTGAATCCATATCGAGATGTTTTGCAATAATCATAGACGTCAAATGCTTTTGAGATAAGAGAGAAATTTATACACTTTTAAAAACAAAAACTTTTTATCACTAGACGGATTTAAAAGTATCTCATCTCTAAAATCTTTTATAATTTTACAGTGCTCAAAATGTTGAACACATTCATTCCCAGAAACAAGATTTAAATTTGGAACTTGTTGGCTCATGGACTGTTGAAGTTGGAGATTTGGACCAGGCATTACATTTATGGCAATACAGTGGAGGATTTGGAAATATTGATAAAGCACAAACACTTCTTGCCAAAGATGATGTAAATATGTAATTAATTAATATAAAAAATGCAGGATATTTGATAAAGTTCATAGAAAATTTTAAATATTTTGAAGAAAATATATAAAAAAAATTGTTTCAGAAATAATTTTAAAAAACAATTAATTTTATTAAAATTATTCTGTGTTTTAATTGAAATTAATTAATCTATTCACTTCTTATTGTCTTTAATTAATTTTTTTTTTGTATAGGCATACCAAAAGCTCCTTAAGGAACGTGGCAATTACTTGAGATCACGGCATTTACAATATTTATTAGCATTTAGTTATTGGCCACAAATAGTCACAAGGCAAGGCGCGAATAAATATGAAATAAGAAGTTATAGTTTAAAACCAGGTACAATGATTGAGTGGGGAAATAACTGGGCTAGAGCTGTCAATTTCAGACGTAACAACGACGAAGCGTTTGCCGGCTTTTTCTCACAAATTGGACGTCTTTATAATGTTCACCACATTTGGTGTAAGTAGATTTTTCAATTAATAATGAATTAAAATGAGAAAATATTGTCCAAAATAATTTTGAGAAGAAAAATTCATCCATTAAACAATATTTTATATTCAAAAATTAAAATAAAAAAAATAATTTATCAGCTTATGTATTACTCTAGTAAATAAATAAATTTAAAATTTTAAAAAGTTATCGACCCTGTTAAAATTGAACTATTTTTAATATTTAGGTTACAAGGATCTCCAATCGCGTAAGGAAACACGTGAGAGTGCCTGGCGATCACCTGGTTGGGACGAGTGCGTTGCCTACACAGTGCCCTTGATACGTGAAATGCACTGCCGCATTCTTAATCCTACGTCCTTCTCGCCGACTAAATAAATGACGTCCTGGGTGTAGCCGCTGTTGAGCAAAGGCCGCTAACCACATGAAGCATCGAAAATCGGAAAAAAAGAGAAAGCGATCCATTTGTTTATAATGGAAAATAAAGAATAATGTGTGTATTCGCATTTGTATATCTGTAAAACTAACGATAATAACTACATAAGAATATTGTACAAAACAAAAATGCTAAAATGTTCGTAGCGACAATGTTACACGATTGTATAAAAAAGAATCAGTTGATTCTCCTATATTAGAAAGTTACATAGCGAGGAAGTTTGTATAGCACTAGCGTAACAAAAAAGAAAATCATGTTATTGTACAACACCAATGAATGAACTAAAGTGGGGACTCGTTGATTAATTTGTTGATTGTGTTGCACGTACGGATGAGGAGGGAGAGAAGCAAGATTACAAGAGAGAAGGCCAGAAGAGAGGGAGAAAGATGCGTCGCTGTTGACGCGAAGCGAGAAAGAATTATGTATGCGAAAAAATGATTAACAGAAAGCTATGTGAAAAATAAGCTACTTGGGATATATAATACAAAATACAGCAACTTGAGTATTTTTAATATCAATTTTTTTATTATTATCTAATCGACGCAGTGGGTCTCCGAGGGGAGCTCTTCCCACTGTTCGCTCGCAATCCTCTTCGTTCTGCCTTTATTTATTCTTTGTTGAACCTCCGACGTTCTTCGTTCCCATTGACGCTGGTGAGGGCACACGAGAATCGAGATATCCTCGTTTTATGTTTATCATTGTTATTTTGTTTTTTCTCATTTTTAATATTCTTGTATCCTCTCCTTACGCGATCTTTTTATTCAAGTTAGAAAATGTATTTTATGCTCTACCTAAACTTAAGAATAAAAATAATTATCGTTATCATTAAGACCGGTCAAAAGTGTCCGACTATGTTTTTATTTCTTTTTTTTTGCTGCTTTTCTTTTTCATTCGGTTACTTAGCTACAAAAAGGTTTATTAATTAATCAATTGCTCCACTTCGCTTTTTTTTTCATTAAACTCTTCTCCGATGCGCACGTGTGTCTGCTGTTCTCTCTTGTACCAATAGAGAACATTTAAAAATCCGCACGCTCCGCGAAGAAAAAATTTATCTTCCCAGCGTTCGCATACAATTCATCGTCGTCGCTTCGGCATAAATTAAGGTTTGATTGGCACCAAACCGTAACATGCACAATCATCGCGCGCGCGCACGCGGGATGAGGGGGGCATTGACTTTGTGTGTCGTTTCTCTCGTATATGTGTGTTCGTATGGGGCTTATGTATATAGCGCACAGTTTGCTTTTCATTACACACACACGCCGCTCAACATTGCACAGATTTCTTTTTTTTTCTCTCTCTCTTTCACCCATTTGCGATTATACAAAAAACGTACAGAATTATCCTAACGTGTGTTTATCTTTTGTTTTATTTTATTTATTATTTATTTTTTTATTATGTTTTTCGCTTTTTTCTCAACTATAGAGGAAATCTCTCTTTTTTGCTCTTGATTTTCATTACGCCTACTTGTATAAAAGTTTTTTTCTATTTGCGGTAGCTTAATTTTACCATGAAAATGTATTTCAGCTATTTCTTTTTTCGACGCAACACGATATATTATAGGAGAAAACAAAGAAGTAAAACATATGTTACAAGTGGAGAAATCCCCGGAGAAAAATAATAATTATTTCGTTGATAAATCCATTGATAAAATCAATAAATTATTTTTCTACAAAATCTTAATTTTCATAAAAGAAATTCACTAACTTACAGTTTATTTTTCAGTTCATTTGTAAACAATAGATATAAAAAAATTAATTTTATTCTTACTTTTTTATCATTACTTTATTTATATAACTATAACTAATTAATGCATAATTTTTAAAAAATATGAAAAATTATTAACGCATTTTTTTGGATTACATATTATATCTTATCAAGCGCGTTTATGCCATGCTTCTTTTCTCTCCGGGGTGTGAAAAATAAGAAAAGAAGATTACGCGAGAAACAAATTCGCGGAAATCAGATTATCAACCTGGAGTAAATAGCGAAAAAAGCAAAGAAAAACTAAAGAAAAAAAGTGGACAATAAAAAAAACGTGTTTTCCTCTCTTTTGTACGTATAAGCACAGCGAGCTGGACAAAATGTTCACATCTTTGGCTGGATATTTTATATATTTTAAATACTATAAAGTCACTTTAAAACGTTGTCGTAAATACTCGATAAAAGCTTTATAAAAATTTCCGAGGAATGTAAAAATTTTTCTTTACAAAGATCAGACAAACCGAACCGCGGGTGCACAATTTGAATTCAAACCATAGAATATCTATAAAAATGAAAACGCTTAATCTTTACCCGCTAAAGGTAATTAATTGACCGTATCTTAAGGATGATACTGATGTATGTAAAACAAACTTAAAATATTTCAGCTGTTTTAAAATGACCTTACATTGTATTTCATTATTTTTTTTTCTATATCGTTAGAGAGACATACGGTGGTTAGGCGTATGCACACACGCGTTTATAGTCAATATTTTTCTATATACAGTACAAACTAACAAAAACGCTGAAATAATAAATTTTTTGTCTATTACATAATTTGATAGGAAAAAAAGAAGCTCCAAGTTCCGAATATTTTTGACCGATCGGAGCTTCGAGCTCTTTCCCTTTCCATATGTATAGTTTTACTTTTATTCTGCCTTCTTTTTTAATGACGGTCGCAATAGATTACAAGTGTATGCGCGGCGGTGCACATAAGCAGTTAAGTAAATACAGAAGAACCACGCTGACACTCGTTGGAAATTCAAATTAAGTTCGTGCTGACATCCTGTTTGCTTTTTATGTTCTTTTTTTTTATAAATTAACGTGAACATACGGTTAGTGACGAACCAATGGGAGAACTCACTTGAATAAGTGTTTCTTATAATGGTAAATATGAAAAGTAATAAAATTATCAGATAAATTTTAGGCTCGTAAAAAATATTGCCTGGTACAAATTAATTTGTATATATTTTAAATCAAGCTTAATTTACGAATGAATTTAGTAATTTAATTGAGTTGTAAGTAATTATTTTAGCAAGGTACAAAATATTTTTTTTCGTAAACAAATGTGACTTGAATAATAATTTATGCATAAAAAATAATGCAAAATTAAATATTTTGGTATGACTTTTATTTTCAAATAATTTTTCATATTTGCCATTACAAAATTTGAGATAAAAATTGTCTTTTTATGTATGTGCTTATTGTCTAAATACTTTCTAAAAACAAATTAGTCTTAAAACCAGAATTTCAGCGTAATTCTTTGAGCAGCTCGAATGGTTCTCTGTCTATTTTATATACGTTGTTAACATTGCCGTTTTTCTTTATCGACGAGCGACATTTTAGGAGTAATGTTTTTTATGAATTAAAAAAAAATTTACCGGCTAATTGTGACACTTTCATGTTGACTTTTCTATACGTTCTCGTTTTCGTCCCTCCGGAAAAATTTCTTCGTTGTTCCTTCATATAATCAAGAACCTTTTGATTAAATCCAAGCTTATATAGACTCGCCGACTCTCAAGTCGTTATAGTTTATTCAGTACTTTCATAATCCTTTCTGTTTTTTTTTCTTTTCTCGATCGCTTAGAAACTACGTATATAACTATTCAGCAATGTCAACAAATCATGAATACTATTTTTCCTCACTTTTTATAATTACAATAAATTTTTCCAATGGGTGTCGCTCAAACTCGATTTTTTCTTTTCTAATGTACACAGCTTACACACGAGTGATGTACAAAAATTTTCAAATCTAAAAATCGTTATCATTGAAATTGGCACTATATAGACAACAAAAATCGAGAAAAACCGTCTATTTTTCCATTATTATGATCCTTATACGCAAAAACAGCGAAGTTCAATAGCATCATAGATATTTTTTTTGCACATACATTTACGTTTAGACTCTTTTTTTACCTTACACAAGCGCATAACTAAAATTCTTAGACTTTTTTTGTCTTCATTAATTTTGTAAAAATACACTAACGACTTACAACCCTTTAGAGGACTAAACGAAATCGAACACACGACTACTTCCTCACACAATCTACTATTTTTATTATTAAATAACGAACAGAAACCGCACCATCGGTATGTAAAACTGTCACAATCACCTACCCATGCGTCACATTGTTTTACTTGATTTTCTTTTATTATTTATATTTAGTTAAAACACATTGTAACGTTAAAGTAATTATTATAGAATATTTGTTTTAATGATAATTATATCAGCGTATAAAAAGTTTTTTCCTCTTCCCGTGGAGTGAGAGAGAGGCAAGTGAGATTAAAAAGTCCGTTACTTTTGTTTTGTAAAACTTTTAGAGCACGTTGCTTTTATATAACTTACATCGGGATGTGTACTGGATTAAAGCGCAAGTTCACGATTGCCGAGTAGACATTTTTTAAGGGTTATTGGACGCTAAACCTTTATGTTTCATTTTTCGCAAGGAAAAATGTGATATAATTTTATATAATTATACATGTTATGATTTTTAAATAGCTTAAAGAATTTTTTTATGATTCATATCTAGGATACGAAAAACAAAGTTTAAAAGTAAAATACTCTCAGCTGTGCCTAATAATGTATATTTGTATATATAATTATATATAATTGAATATCACATATAAAATTTCGGGTGTATACAAGTTTGACGTTAGAAGACAGAATTTTCGGAAATCTGTCAAGTCTTGAAAGTTAATTAAAGTATTCAATATTTGTTTTTGTATGAAAGGATAGTCGGATGTTGGAAGACCGTGTGGCAGATTAAAAAGAAAAAGACATCATTGCGCATGTCAAGAATTTTCTTAAAAACTGCACTTCGATTTTCAGACAAAATCTTTTCGCACTGAATGTAAAAAGACGGAGACTTGCGACTCGTACTTAAGTGTATTTCTTCGTAACTTGAACTTTATTGCTGTTGTAAAAAGAGAGAAAAAGAATTATTATATCATGATAATCAAGAGACTCAGCACACTCCTTTGAAATTTAATTAATCGTTATTATATTCGTCTTTAGTTTGGATGTGATGATAATATATCTATATTTATATATGTATATCTATATATATGTATACTTTGTTTAAATTAAAAACGACTTCCTAATTTATTAAATTTCTTTAAATCATAAGAAAACATAATGAGGTGACACACATATAAGTATCACGGAAAAATACAAGACAGTCTAAACAGCTAATTCGATCAATGGCCAAGGTATTTACAAAAATCGTCATTGCTAGGAAAAGAATAAACGAGAAAAAATCGTGCGCGGATTCACTTTCGACGAATACAGTTTATAAAATTGGACAATTTTCAAATTTTTCTTTATAAAATTTCAATGCATCGTAGGTTGAGACTTGCACGATTCAAACGCAAGCGCGAAGTTTAAATCGAGCAAACAACTCGGATTAAAAACCATGTTATTTCCATGAAGCGATTCATATAAAATTTTTGGATCCCATTGAAGCTCTTTAAAAATACGTATTTCTGAATTTTCGAAAAGCCACAATTGTAAATAATAAGAGAAACAAAGATAATAATCTTTAAAAGTCAGTTATAGTTTAGATCAACATGCCGCTTTTCGAAAATTCGGAAATTAAAGAAAGTATTAAGAGCTCGAAAAAAATATCTACACAGACTATTATGAGTATCAAATTTATACAAGACAAGAAAATGTATCCTTATTTAAATAAAATTAAAAAGAGAGAGAGAGAGAAAGAGAGAGATAGAGAGAGTGAGAGAAAGACAGATAGAATGAAAGAGAGAGAAAAGCTAACTTGGCCGTAAAAACGAATACTCGCACTCATTCCATTGGAATTAAAAAATGACGGTGAATAATAATCGGAGGTGATCGTTACGTTCTGATCCAATACGCATACCCGAACTCGAGCGAGTCGACACCTGCCTGGCCTGTATTATAAGTTAAACGAACTCCATATTCGCGGGATTACAGGCGGACATTACATTGTAACATGAAGTATTAAGATTAGAGACTATTAGGGGGAAAAGATGTAGAGCTATTACTGTGAGCCAGGCTTAACATTGAACCGCTGAGGCTCTCGTCGTCCGGGTAAGACTCTTTCGAAGCTTCAGCTATTGCCAGTGCACTGAAAATATTAACATATTTTATTAATATTAATTTTATATTAACATTATTTTTAATAAAATTGTTAACATATATTTTGAATATAATAATTTAAAAAATAAGTCATTAAGAAACATTAAACAGTACATTATAATACCCGAGAATTATGCAATTTTTCAAACAAGAGTGATGTTTGTCACCCGAGAAAAATAAGAAATAATAAGTAACAGTCACATTGAGAAGATGATTTTATCGATCCTCACCTGAAGCCAATTCTTGCACTCTCCTCGTCAAACTGTTGCAGCTCACGCTCCTGCTTTTCGTGCAGCAATCGTATCCGCTCACTACGTTCGTGCAGGATCTTCTGCGTTTCGTCCTCCAGCTTTTTTTCGAGGAGCGCCCGTCTCACGGACACGCGATCCTCAAGCTCGCGTCGCTCTCGGTCCCGTTGGGCTTCCGCCTGCATCTTGTTCTTTGACTGATACGCCATCAAGATCTCCAACTCATGGTTTAATCTTTGCTGTAATTGTCAAATGGAAAACAAAATTCAGTATTGATAGTTGACAGCTGATACGAGTTCATGATAGTCTTATAATAGCAATTACATAAAGTCCAACAATGTAACATATTCTTACTTTTATTTTTTACATTTAATTAAAAACCAACAGTTAATATTATTAATGCAAAAACCAATATTCAAATACCTTAAGAATCTGGCACTCGATCTCTTGTGACTCATCCAAACGAATACTTTGCTTCTGGAGCATTTCAGCAATGCTCTGCTCGTACTGGTCACCCAGAAGTGCGAGCTTTCGCCTCTGCTCCTCCTTCAACTTTTTAATTACAGCCTTTTGTTCGTCTTTCGGTGTCGTTTGCAAAATCTGGGCCTTCAGTGCTTTATACTGGCGCGTCTGTATTTTACACGTTTCCCTAAATTGTTTTCTTATTTGCATCTCCTTTTGCTGTAAAACGTAAATTTACATACATTTGTAAATATTAGCATTCACCACTGTTCCACAATTATATATAAATATTTAATACTGTTATTTTTTTGAAGTAGCTATAATTATTATAAATAAATTAAAATTATTTTTTATAACTCTTATTAATTTACAGTATTTATAGTATAATTTAATAAATAAAGTAATTATAATGTAATAGAAGATTTCCCAACAATTGGCTTACCTTCAGACTTTTGGGTTGTTGTTTAAGCTCAAGCGCATGCTTCTTACGCAGATCACGTTCGGCTCGTTGCATATAATCTCGCTGATTGCTAAGTTCGGTAGAGTGTTGCCGATGAATTTGTTCCTCGCGAAGAGCGTGAACCGCTCTTTGTTGTCTGTATTCCAACTCTTGTGTCTTTTCATGATGGCGTAATAGCATAGCGTGTGCTTGTTCCAGCTGCTGCTGTCTTTTATTCAGTTCCTGTTTAGGAAATAAAATACATTTAGGTATTCATTATTCGTTGGCAATTAAATTTTATAGGTACTGTTTTATAGGTAATATTCTTAATTTAGAATAAATTGTAAATACAATTTTTAAGAGTTTTTTTACTATTGTAAGATTTATTTTATTGAAGATTACTGTTTTTTTTATTAATATTTAGGAAATATTGATATATATTAAATAATGCATTACCTCACGAAGTAGCTCCTGTTCAAGGGCATGGAAAGTGAGTAACTTTTTTCTACGGAACTTTCGAATTTCAAGATCGAGGTATTCTCGCTGTCCGCGTGCGAGTCGCTGCTCTTCTTGCGCCTCCATCTGCCTTAAACTATCCTTTTGACTTTGAAGAGTTGCGTCTCGTTGCCGCTTCGGCGTAACCTCGTCCTGCGAAAGTTCTTTCTTCCACCTTTCTTTATATGCCTATAATTGAGGAACAACAACATTTATTAATTTATTTTAGATTTTAAAAAATAACTTCTTTTACGAAAGTAAATCGAGTTCCTACCTTATATTCCTTCTTCTGCTGAGTTTCGAGTGCTTTACGATCGGCTTCGTGTCTATTTGTTATCTCTTTGTGGAGTTTCTTCTCGGCGTTTTGATTTTGCTTCAACTTTCGATCGAGCTCTTGATGGTGCCTGGCCTGTAATTTCTCTAATTCTTTGCTAAATTGTTGCATGAGACTTTCATACTCTTTCTCAAGAAGTTGTTTGTGGGAATCAACTTCCATTTTACATCTTTCTTCTAACTTGACCTGTTTATGGAAAACGGGTTTTTGTAAGGTCATGGATGTGAATTATAATTTATATATCTTTAATTACTATTATTCAAAACATAAACATTGTAAAAGTAACCAGAGGTCACAACTTACCAATGCTCCGTGATGCTCTCTCCTCATCCTCTTGTAGCCGCTCATCTGTTCATGCATCTCCTCCTGCATGTGCTCCTTCTGTTGCTTAGTCACTATCGACGTCGTCCTAATAGTAGCGAAATTGTTAGCCCCGTGCTCGAGGAGATTGGCCGTGACGCCGGCCGACATCTTGTGGCGATTCCTGACTGAGCCAGTGTAATCGTTAGCATCAGCATTGGGCAGCGGTAGGCTGTTGGTCGAAGAACTCTGCGAGCTCGCCGACACGCCCATTGAGTGAATCGAGTGCTCCGAGGTGATGCTGTTGCTCTTGCTGCTGTCACCACCTGTTTGTTCGTCAGGAGTGTCTGCGTGTCAGAAAATAATCGTGATACGGTCAAACTTATTTTCTACAGGACTCCGATATATACACGTAGGATGTTTGCTCCTATTGTAGATGTTTGAATTACGACCAAAAATAAAAATATCGAAGACCTAATTTTGGACATTTATGAACGTAGATGGTTAAACAGGGAAAAAAGTATAAAAAATTTACCAAACGTACCGTCGGCATCGCCGACTTGACTCTCCGTCTCGCAGGTGTCGATCATCAAAATTTTCTTCATTTTACGATAATTCAAATTATCTAACTCTCGAACAGCGGCCTTCGTTCTTCCTATAAGGTCTATTAAAACTTGAGGTGAACGCGTTCTCGTTACGAATTGATGCTGTAAAGTATTTCATGAAAATTAATAAAATTTTTTGAATACGAAAAGTACTTTAATCACATTTTTATGAATCATAGCATATATTTGTTACGACTTTTTATTTTTATCACAGAATAAGTCATATACTTTATGTATTTTTGTAAATATTATAATTATTTAATTATAAAAAATTAATTCATTTAATACCTAATCATAATTAATTGTATATGTATATTTTAAATAAAAAGTTTTTTATTAAAAAAATCGAGTTCAAGATTAATTCAGTGACGATGAGAGATATTAATTATGGCAGGCGCATGATTTTAAATACTCACCGATAACAATTTCCCGGAAGTTGGCCTTTCGCTAGGACTTTTAGTAAGGCAGACCTCGACGAAGTGACGGAATACGTCCGTCCACTCAGCCGAGTTCAGCGTCGGTCTTTCGTTTTGGGCAATATGATAGAGAGCACTCATTGCGTTCATGTTAAAGTAAGGCGGTTTCCGTTCCGCTGTAAATGCAATAAAATATTCTTAATTATTCTTTTATTTAAATTACAAAATTAAAAAATCATCTATAGAGTAGCCTACAAGTTACAATGGAAGAATCCATTAATTTTAAAGTTTACTTTTGTCAACTATAAATTATAAATTCCTTATATTAATATTCAAGTTAAATATTATTATAAATATAAAAAAAAAAATAGTATGATTAAAAAAAGTTTTTTCCATATTTGTGTAATTAGGAATTTACTTTTAAATTATAAACCATATTTAAAAAATATATATTATTTATTATTGTAACATATTTAGATTTTTCAACTAAATTGTTAAATTTAGTAGTTATTGTGCAATAAAAATCGTTAGAGAGTGATAAGCGATATCAAATTTACAGCGAAATTCAGTTGAAATTATTTCGTTTTACAGCGGTATAATGATTTTAGCGTATTCAACTGAATCAAACGATATTTTAGCACTTGATTCATTTAAACTGCATTAAAATCAATTCATTAAAAACATATAGCGATCTCGACATAGAATAAGGTCTTCCACCGCTGATAGAACGTCGCGTAGCAACTGAGTTTTTATCTCGCTTAACTATAGATAAAGAGTTTGTCCCAACTGCGAACGTTTTCTTTTTTTCATTGGAAAATCAAAATCTTAAGGGCTTAATAATGATCAGAATCATCGCTCACCTAATTCAATGCAAGTGATTCCCAATGACCAGACGTCAACCTTGCCGTCGTACTGGCCCTCGT
>JAPYZB010000523.1:0-22270 GCA_030522745.1 Eupelmus kiefferi | reverse complement strand
TTTTATTAAATTTAGACTCTAAGCATACTTTACCACCTCCCGGTCCTTGATTCAACAAAAACTTTGATCCGTCGGAACGACTTTCAGATTAAACGAAAAAAGGCAATCCCCAGACGCGCCCGCCTTATCCATATAACAAAGCTACACAAACACTCGAAAATTTCGCCTAAATCAACTCCAGCCCGTCGCTCGCCCTCTCGAACTTAATCAGCTCCACGGCGAACTTTCCTCTCCTCTGTACGCGCAAAAAGGCAAACAATAAAATTTCTCGGCGCCTAATATCAAGGCGCCTTTCATCAAGACCGATCCAATTTAATCTGTCCCCGTAGCGCCGGCCTCACTCTCCAGCAAGGGAAGAACGGATTCCTCCTCTTTGGCGCAGCTTTTCCGACAGCGCTAAAAAGCCGCTACGGCGGCGGTAGCAGCAGGCGGCGGCGCGCGCGCTTGCACCGATATGTATCGCAGCTGCGTGAGTAATTGTCGGGCTTGGGCTCTCTGGCTTGGCTCTCGCGGTTACAAATGGGCCCCGTCGTCCTCGCCCCGAGGCCCGTACATCAACGCGCTAATTACGCGCGGACGAGCACGCGCGCGCTCGCGCATGCGCATAATGCGCCCAGGAATATGTCAACCGCGTGCGCGCGCGGGCGCACTTCCGGCCGCGGAAGGATGTGTGCAAGCGCTCGCGGAGAGGGTGTCTCGATCGCATCTGGCGCGAGGAGTCGCTGCGGTTTGGGGGCTCGTCGAGTTTTCGAGAAATCGATTTGAGCGGAGAGTGTGTGTGTTGAGCTGGTTTGGTTGGTTGTGGGTGGATTGGTGGAGTTTTTGATGTTGCAATGGAAACGTGTTGATTTTAATGATGCAGGCATTGGATTTATATGATTGTTTTTGATTAAGAATTTTTCCATTATTCTCCATTTTGTCAATCGACTTAATACAAGGGTATGACAGATCTTTGACTTTAACAGGAGTCTTCTGCTACTTGAAAAACTAAATTTTTATTAAAATACTCCATATTTGGAGTAAAAAAGTTCCTATCTTGAGAACAAAAATCTACCATGGACACTGAAGTGCATTTTTAGACATTAGAAAAGGCTCTTCAACACTTGCTGAAACCGGTTCTCCTAAATATGTAACATTATCCTTGAATAAATAAGTAATTTCCATACAAACCGTTACCTAAAATTTTTATAAAAATAACTACCAGCTACTGCTGTACACGTAACGCCTCAACCCGAAAAGAAACCCATCAAAAGCTCGCATCTCCAAGAAACGGTACAATTACTTACACTTACGCAACCCGAGTACCAGCCATCTAGTCGGCCGTTAAAATAGGAGCTCCGCAACCCCTTAAACTTAGCTTTGCTCCACGCTCTCTCTCTGTGACTTTCTTCAACGGATAGTTGGCCGACTCGCGCTAAGTTATGCTTGCTAGGGGGTTGCCGAGAAATTCGACCTTAATTGGGCGCGACGGTAGGGAACGCGTTTCTCCAGCGCGAATTTATTGGCGTAATGGTAACGATAAGTTTTCCCCGTTAGCTCGTTTTCTTCACGCGCGCGCGCAACTGATTAACCGCGCTCGCGCCAACATCCGCGGAAAAAGAGCGCTCATAATTGCGCGCCCGCGGACCCGCGGAATGCGAAATAATGAGCCAAAAGTTATGCCTTGGCGGGATTCTAGGAAAAACGAGCGCGATGATACCTAGTTGCGTTGCGTAAGCGCTGCGGAAAATGTTGGCGCGACGAGCTAGACGAGAGAGCGCGATAATCTCGGCGCGATAACGCCGCGGGTGAAAAGAGAAACGCGCGCGTGTGACCGACATGACAATGTCTGAGCGGCGAGGATGCCGGGGCCGGTTTGGCTTTAATCGGAATTCGATTGCGTTATGCAAGTATGGAAATGGCGTTACGTGCTATCATAGTCGTGCGCTTTTATTTTCAGGACACTGTGCGTAGATTGTCAAAGAGCGAAAGGCTCGAGGGAGTATTTAAGTTTGAGAAAGGATCTGGTAGTTTGTCGGCGATTCTTGGATTATTTTAGTAATGATACGTTTCGAGCCGTATTTGCTTTTTCAGCCATTAAAATTGAATGCAGGAGTGGAATATTAACTGCACTCATGAATTACGCATGAGCTTGGTTTTGACTTTTTCAATTATAAAGATAAAACGAGGTGGATCTGAAATCAACAAAGAATATCGTTATTCAGAGGGATGAAGTAGTTAATTTATTAATAAACATAGAGCCTTAATTCGAATTATACAGTTCATAAATATTTAACATCTTCTTGATTACATACAACAGGAGTAAAAATTTTCCTGCATCTAATTGGGCCTACCACCAACTATTAGTTCACGTAAACATTGCAAAAAAGCCGAGGGAATATTCCATTATAGTCAGTAGCTCAGAACACCACTCATTTAACGCCTTGTTCTCACTTGTATCTGATGCAGGTAGTTAAAGAAGAAATATGAACTTGACACAACTATAATTTTCAATAATTGTAGGAATGTGTTAATTTATTTATAACGCATAAAACATTGCCCTTTCCGGAAATTATAATAAGAATGCGGTTACGAAAAGATTCTCTGTATTTATTTAATTCGAATATAATAAGTTGTATATCCTCTTTAGCAGTGGAAATATGACATCATGATTCATTTATATTTTTACTACTGCTGCTTGTATTTTAATATAATATTACGATGTTCATTCGTATAAGATTCAAGACTAATAGTACAACATCTTCAGTTGCATGTACTCATTTTGCATAAGAAACCTTCAGGGAAATATAAGGAAAATAAGGTTTCGTGTGTTAGTCTTTGAATAGCAGTGTAATTTTAGTTTTAAAAAACGAAATTCCTTTGTATATTTTTATCTTATTATAGATATTTTATTAAGATTTTAAAATATTAAATTTTTGTGTTTCAAAATTAATAATAACAATGTACTTGTAAGCTTATATTTGTATTTATTTTATCATCATATTTCATTAAAGGTATACTTGCTGTTTTCGCTAGTTATCGGTAATTTGTGGTTGTTCGAGCTTTCCTTGGTGCATTTCGTGTTCTTGAAAATATGCTAATAATTTATACTGCAGCTTACCGTAACTATCTATTTTCAGCTTCTCGATACCTTCCAATTTTTAATATTCTCAAATAATTAATAAATTAAAAATGAAAAATAATAACACTGATGATTCCATAGATAATGAAATATTTATGCTTATATTCATAATATCGATGATGCTATAGATAATGAAATTTTTATTCTGATATTAATAATTTTCTCGGTATTTTATTAATTTTAGCAAAGATAATATAGTTAATTAAATTTTAATTATTATATTTTATAAGTTCGATGATAAAATAAATTATTGCTTTTAAAATTAAGTTTAAATGAACATTCGCTAAAAAAGGATGAGATATCAAGAACGACGTAATAAGTATCGAACAAATTTGTATTTAAATATTTACATTAGAGCGTGCATTTTAATTTCGCAACAGATACCGCACTCGAACACAATGACTACCGTTACAATAAATTACAGTCTTCGGCGTTCTAACTCTACAATTTGCATATTTAAAACGACTCTCTCCTTCTCTCTTCTCGTATAATCATCATTTTGATTACGAAGCCTCTACCTCGCAGTGCGCACTTCAATATTATTTTAATATCGCTCCTGGTCATGCCCCGACTCAACTTGTAAATTCAAACGCTTAAAGTTAAACTGCAGAAGGCGTACTTCTTTACTTAGCATCAAACCGCTGAGAAACTTTCCATCAATTTTCAGCTAATTAAAAACTGCGATATTCCTTTTAAAAAAAGAGCTATATTTAACGAAAGGCAAAAAGTTTCTCTTTCCCGCCATGCACTACTCGGCAAATATTATTATGCAGTCAAAATAGTGTCTGAAGCAAAGTAAAAACACAATCCACATCGTGCGCGATTCAATTATACATTTTATTGATTTCTCGTTTTCCTCGCTCCGCTAAAATATCTCTCAACTCGGGCGCGTGCAAGCTGGCTGATTACCTTTCAGCGGATACACGAGGCTCGCTCCCGCTCGTAGCCATTCATTCTAAATGAAATACCGTCTGAAACCTTGACAAGATAACAAAGTATTGCCGGATATTTGAATTTAAATTGTACTTTAAAAATGTGTGCGTCGCGGAAAAAGCGAGCCACCCGCGAACAAAAGAAACGAGCGCGCACGCGCCCAAAAATTGGGTCGATCGCGATAAATCGTCCTGAATATTCATCCGGAAAATCGTTAATTCAGAAGCCGCGCAAGGAGGAGCTCTCCTCGCTACACAGCCCTCGAAATTTTCGAAAGCGCCAGACGTTAATGCGGCTCATAAACTGAGCCTATATATTCGCCAGTTTGGCTCTCCGCTGATGCGGCGGGAGAAGCAGAAGAGAGAGAGAAGATGCGTCGCGTCTCTCTATCCCCACGGTAGCTCGGCGCGGAAATTAGTAAATTAGCCGTTGCCTGCGCCCTCTTTTCCTCCCTCTGGCTGGATTCCGCGCCACTTGTTCGCGGTGCCTGATCGCTTTACCGTCTGGGAATGCCGGAGAAGTTGGCTGCGCGCCGAATACCTAATTGATTTTGCCATTATTCCCGCTCATTAAGCCGGGCCGCCATAGCTGCGGACCGTTTCGCTATGAATTTTAATTCGATCCGCGCGCCCGCTCTGAATTAATGATACGCGCTAGCTCGCCCCGCTGATAAGACGGGAACGACATTGCGTTAGTTATTTCGCTTATTCACTCGCTAGCTCCTGCCTTATACCCGCGCTTTTTTCCCTTTTTCTTTATGCGAGCGCGTCTATCTGCTTGTATGCAGAGCGCCAGTTGGGTCCAGAGGCGTGGAGCTTGCCAATATTCCTCGAAAATTCACTTAATTAAAGTTCTCTGCGTGTGTGTAAAAGAGAGAGAGAAGGGGGAGACGCGCGTGTGTGCCTGTCCGAGGGCTTATTATTGAAATGAGTTTTTTGCGGCATCGAGTTACGTTTACGAGGCTCCTCTCTCTCGCTCTGTCTCTTTCTTCCATTCGTTTCCTCTTTTTTTCCCAGCCTCTCTCGTTCGCGAATTCCTCAATGATCCCGAACGATTCTTTCAGGCGCGCGCGCGCACGTCTCTGGCTTTTTTTTCTTTCTTCTCCCGTTCGTTCCTACCTTTTTTCGCATACACACTCGAGAGAGAGAGAGAGCTGGAATACCCAACCGGGCGCGTAAATAATAACTCAAAAAGCCGAGAAAATCGACTGACTGCAGCAAAGCGCGCGCGCGCGCACGCTGCCATAACCCGCGAAAAGATCAAACTTTATTATTCTTTACGGCCCCGCCAGCGCGCTCACGCCCACTCGGCTTTGAATTACGAAATAAATAAATAAAGGGGGAGGCGAGGAAGTGCCAGTGAAGAAGAGGAGTAGGCAAACGAGAGAGGAAAGAAAATCAAGAGTTGAGAGAGTCTGTGTGTGTGTGAGAGAGAGAGCGTTTATGACAATTGTGAGGCGAGCTTACAGAGGAATATATAAAAGGCGCGGCTCCGACAACGTCGAGAGATAGCCCGCTCGCGCGCGTGAGCAGAGAGAGAGAGAGCCAAGCTTCGCTTATACAGCGAGAGAAGGAGAGAGAGAAGAGAGAGAGAGAGAGACGGTGGTGAGAAGTAGATGGGGCCTTGATAGGGAAAGAAAATCGCGCTGGCGTCGTTAGCTCGTTAACTCGCACGCAACACCTCCGAGCCTTCTCTCGAATACCGGATATACCGCTGTCTGTCTTCTTTCTCCCTCTTGCCTCCTCTTTCTTCGGCTCCCTCCTCGCGCCCGTCTCTGTGTACACACCTTCTCGCTGGCTGCCTGCTTATGCGCCTCGCTCATCCTCATTCTCCACCTCCTCCTCCTCCTCCTCCTCCTTCTTCTTCTCCCGCTGTTTCTCTCTCTCTCTCTCTCTCTCTCTCTCTCTCTCTCTCTCTCTCACTGACTCTCGAAAGGGAAAGAACACAGACTGGTCGACCTACTCGAACGATTCTTCAATCTAGCGCCTGTGCTCTCCACGGGCGCTCGCCTCTCGTGTTCCGCGAGCGCGAGCGAGCTCGACAGAGAAATGCATTACGTCACGCGCTCGCGATATATCGGAGCTGCACACGCGGGAAACAAGAGCGAAATTACGTAACTCGCCTGGCTATAGGAACTCCTCTGTCTTTGCTCCCACGTAAACTCTCCCTTTACCTCCCGCCTTTTTCTCGCTGTTTTTCTCGGGACGTAAGGCTGGACGCTTGTTAGGAACTTTAAACGCGTAATGACACAGTGCGCGCACAGCTAAGGAAGGACGCGCGCGCGCGCAGCTGCCGGGATCGTTGCACCTTAGCTTTTTCGTTCGCTGCACTAACAACGCCGGGCCAGATGTTCGCGAAGCGCGCGCACCTTGAGACGAGCCTGTAGCCGCACGCTCCTATCGGCCCGTTTTGACCCGCGCGCGCGCATGCACGGCTAATGCATTTTCGATAATTTTATCTTAATTGCCCGATAGCGCCTAATGGAATAAGCCAGCGAGCCAGTCTACGGGCCGTCTAGCCGGCAGAATCGTCAGCCCTCGCGCTGATAATGGCGGAGGCAAGAAAGAGGCTACGCTCTCGCTGTGTGTATATGCATATAGCGCCGGTAATCCCCCGCAGTCTCGTATCACGCCTAATAAATGGCGCGGTGAGCGGCCTTCATATGTGTGTGTGTACACATAAGAGATGCAGTTTTATCGGCTGAGGGTATTATCGATGCGGTGGATTAAAGGGGAAGCACTTCATTATTCGGCTGACGGATGCTACTGCGGCAGCTGTCCGGCTCGGTCGAGCTTGTAATCTAAAATAGACTTGTTTACAGTGTCGTTATGCGAAGTGGTGTTAAATTTCATGGGTGTGCTGCGAGCAGCTCCGACGATGAATATCTAAGCGGCGCGTGTGATTTCTTTAATTAAGAATTTTGATGAAGGGAGTTGGTGAGCCTAAGAGCTTGAGGTTGAGATTGTTGTTTTTATGTGGGGCTTAAAGAGATTTTGATTGGGGGGTTATTTTGTTTGATTTTCGATGCAACTTTGTGGAGCGTGCAGTTTTGACAGTCTTTTGATAATTGAAATTATTTTATAGAGGAAATTGAGCATAAATTATTTATGTGCACAGTAGTTATATATTCATTAGAATATTCAGGATAACTAAAATGTATCATATTTTGTCTGATTTCAATGAAATAAACTAAATACTCATGCAAATGAATGTTTGAAATGTATCGTAATAAAAATAGATTATTTATTATTTAATATGCGCGTAATTATTGAACTATAAAAAAGAACAAATAACTTTGAACGTTTTATGGAGCAAAACTGGTGCATCTAGTCTAGAGATAAAAATATTAATTGAAAAATTCTGAATAGTCGTCAGAGTAAACTGATTTATTTTAAAATTTATTATATTTAACGGTATATCAATAAAACCATAATACCACACCAGCCAAAAAAATGTAAATCAAAAATGTACAAATGTACAGTTGTCCAATCTATCATTTTTGTCAGTTTTATTTCATCATTATGCAGCAATTTTCAGAACTGCGATAGTATAAAGCAGCATGCAGGAAACCATATTTTACAAAACTCATATCAACAAAAGCAAAAAAAAAAACGTACTATCTTTAACCACATTTGTCATTCCTGAAACGGGCATGTTTACATAGCGAGTTAATATTAAACGTTGAATTTGCTCAAAGGCAGGCCAGCAGCAGCAGTAGCAGCCAATAATCGCACTTCCATCTTTCGACAATCGCGATCGCAATCGCGCGAGCCTCTAGCTAGGCGCTGCCGCTCGGCGCGCGCGCGCACTCGTTGTTACTCCTGTGAGCGCAAAAGAAAAGGCCTGCATTTAATTTCGGTAATGTATTCAGTTGAAAAATATAATAAGATGTGAATCGAGAGTGGCCACGAATTTCCGGGGCTATCTCTTTACGGTCTGCAAAATAAATTTCCATAATCCTCATTAAATTATTCAATTTCTTGATGCGGACTGCGCGAGCGCGCGCTTGCAGCCAAGATCCCCAGTTATTTCAGTTATTTCTCATAAGAACCTCCCCCCGTGCGCGCAAGCGCGCGTACATGTGCACGACTCTAGGCATCGGATAACGCAAAAAAGGTTAAAGGGAAAGAAAAAGCGCGTCGGGCCTCGAGAGCTGGAAGATGGGAGGGTAAAAGACCGCGAGGGGGGAGCAAAAAGGAAAATTAAGCATGAGAAAAAAAAGCAAGAGACACGAAAACTGCGAAATCTTCGATAAAGCGTATACGTATATATAACGTATACACGCGCGGGAGCAGGCTGCGGCTCTCGCGCGCGCACGTAGGGTTTTTCATATCAAAAATAAGCTCCATAACGAGCAGGATGTTTCTATATTAGAGAGGAAGGTAGAGAGAGGGAGTCTCTCCGTCTCTCTCGATAAGGAATTCTTTCGCGGACTCTTCCGTGCCCCCGTCCCTTTTTCGCGTCGTCGTCGTCGTCGCGCAGAGAGCGCAGCAGCACGACGAGGCTCGAGATAAAGCCGGCTCTCTCTGGCAGAATACCGAGCTGCCCGCATACCGGCTTATAAAGCTCCATGTCCTTCTGCGGCGGGCGGGTGGGCTGGCGCGGGCAGAAAGAAAGAAGGAGAGACCGCGAGAACCATGCCGCTCTCTCTCTCTCTCTCTCTGCAGGTTAACGGATTCCTATTCAGTGCGCTATTCCAGGACATTCCCTCTCTGTCGTCCTCCCTCTGAAAGCGGCGCGCTCGCGTTGTCAACGTTCTCGTTGTGTCGCGCAAGAGAGCTCGTTCCCGTTTCCGTCGTTTTCGGTGGCCGCGCGAGCGACCGAGCGCGTGCGCGCCTGCTATATACTCGCAGAAAAGGAAAAATGAGAGGAGCCAGGGCTAGGAAGAGGGTAGCGCACAGCAAGGGCTATTGCTACCCGCGTGAATGGAATGAGAAATAAAGGCCAAGTCCTTAAACGTCACAATAGAAGTTTTTATTTTCTCTTTCATTTGTTTCTCCTCCTCCTTCGCTTAACTTTTTTTTTCTTTCTCTATATACACGTGCGCGCACAGATATCCTCTCCTACCGGCGCTCTTTCGCAATCTCTCTCTCTCTCTCACTCTCTCTCTCGCTCTCTTTTACTGTTTTCGAAATTCAACTCCACGCACAGAGAATTCGCTTCTGCGCGGCGAGCGGCGTTTCATCCCCCCGGCAGCACATACAAACAAAAAACGGCAAAAGGAGAACACGACGCGACCGACGTCAGCGACCTCGGCCCCGCTTACAAGAGACTGCGGCTTCTGTTTCGCTCTGCGCTCGCTCCGCTCCTTCTCCTTCTTTTTTTTACATTTCAAGTCTGTCCTTTTTACATTCTAGGCTCGCTCTCGTATTTTACAAAATTTACAAAACGATAAAAAAAAATATTAAGCAAAAGCTCGACGCGCGCTCTCGTAGTATTCGCCTCCCGACGAGAAAAAAAACTGGAGGCTACATGCACCGCAGTTTAGAGTAAAAATAATAATATATGCTCGAAGAAAGCGTACTTTTTTTCACGCGCGTATACATAACATTTGCAGCGGAGAAAAAAAATAAATACTATTTAGTAAGCAACGCGATACTTTACACACACGCATACAAACACAGCACGAGTCACTTGTTTCTCCATTCTGAAAGAGTCCTCTGCGAAATAATCTCGGAGTCTTGCTTAATGCATCTAAAATCACCTAATACAAAATTCATTAGAAAGTTATATCACCGTGAGCGAAGCGCATATACGTGCGGACGCTTCGCTCGGGGAGCTCTACCGAGTCAACGTTAGAGCTCGCGAGTTTGCACATTTTTTTTTCTCTCTCAACAGTACTCACATGCACACGTATAATATCGTAAAATCAGCGCCTGCGCGCGCGCGCAAGCCCGTTCCGATCGAGATTACATGTATTTTTCGCAACCTGCAATTTGTATGCGGCGAGAGAACAGACGACGTGCACTTTTTTCCGCCGTCACCTCATTCTTTTTCCCAAAAAGTTTCAACTGACAATAGCCAACGGGATCTACATTTCCGCGTATCGGCTCGGCTTTAATTAAAACAAACATTTGATTAAGGTCGATTGGAAAGCAGCGAGAAAAAAGAGATTTAAAGAAATCTCGATCGAAAGGCTCAGGCGCGCACGCGAGCAGCCGTGAAAAAGGCGAGTGCTTGCTCCTATTCATCTCCGCGTAACCGAATGACTCTTGATTCTTTTGAGGCGCTCCGGAGCTGCTGGAGTTTTTTCTCTTCAATCTTGGCGCGCGCGCGCGCGCGAGTCAAACGAAAAGTCCCAGGACGCGTGAGCGGCGCGCTGCAATAATAACAATCATCCTGGGGCACCACATCCGTTCACCGGGGACTTTTCTTTTGCCCGTGAGCGCGCGCATTTATTACAATTTAAGCTTGTGCGATGCCACTAATTAGGGATGTCGAACGTCCCGGCGTGTTGAGAAGAAAAATAAAAACGAAAGAAGTGAAGAAACTCCAGGCTTTTGTTTATAGTCGTGCGGACTTCAACTTGAAAAGAAAAAAATTGTTACGTTGGCTAGATTATTTATTCGACTGACATATATTTACAGACTTTAGCGTGCCACGCACATTTTTTCGTTTATAATTTTTCGTAAGCTACATATCTAGCGCTTTCACTCGCCTCTCTCACACACATGCACATACATACACACTCGCAGCGTCAACTTTGTCACACGAAACTCACACTCGCAATTCAGGAGATAACATTATACACTTCTGTCAATTGGCTTACCTCTTTTTTTTTCGCGCAAACTATATATATTTACACACACATACACACAGCATCACGGCACTTGCGGTTCTTATTGCACTTGTACACACGCTGGAAGGAATCTCTCTTCATTCAGTCTCTATGAACTCTCTCGTTGTTGCTACCCACGTCAATGCGTAATAAACAATCTACATAAATTCATAAAACATACAGAAAAAATATCTATAACGCAAAAGAGTTTTAAACTGAAAAATAGAAATAAAAGTCACAAAGCAAACTAGATGTGAACGGCGAGTGTCCTGGATCGTTCAGCCGGCGGGACGGGCGAGGTCTGATTGTTGTGTTGTCGTCTTACCGGCGGCGGCTGTATCCTCCTCTGGCTTGTTCTCCGCTGATTGTTCGGGACGTCCGGCAAGGCAAATCTCAGCTTCTCCCAGAATAGTTTGTCGCCCCACTGCAGATACGTGTTCGTTTTCAAGTAGAGCCTGATGTCGGGATCGAGATCACGCTGAGGCACGTCGCCCACAAGGACAAGAATTAGCCGGCGCCGCCTGTCCCTGAGCACCTGGTGATGGGCTGACTTGAAGTCGAAGCGGCACCATTCGGACTTGATGAAGTTCTCCGAAAGTACCATGATGGTGCGCCTCGAGGACTCGACAGCCTGGACTATGGTGTCGGCTATGAAGCTGCCTACCGGAAAATCCCGGTAATGCAGGCAAAGCTTGTAGGAGGGATTGCCCATTTCGAGGACGGGCGCCAGCTCTTCCGCAACGAACGCTTCATCCTTGGAGCTGTAGCTGACGAAGGCGTCGAAGAGCTTGTCCCGATCATCGCGGTCGACGTCTGCGTTCCGGTAGAAAATGCGAACGCCGAAGCGCGAGTGGAACCAGACGCGCATCTCGTGCCGAAAGAAGAAGCCAAGCATGCAGACGAGCACAAGCAGTAGGAAAGCAACGAGCGTGCTAACGAGTAGTGGCAGGTAGTCCTCCAAAGCTTGCCTCTCGATTATCGTCTTGGTGAAATTGCCGGCGACGCCGGCTGCATCCACGCTGCTCTCCGGCTCCGTGCAAATCGAGCCGTTTACCTCATAGCTGGTTCCGGCAACAAGCGGCAAACCCGAACCCTCCTCGCTCGCATCCAGGTCGTTAGCGTCGCGGGTGCTGCCGGTCTCCTCCGTGCCGTTGTACACACAGTGCAGATTCGCGGCATCGATTACCCGCACCGCCGGACTGTTGGCCCAGTCCCGGTACTCTTTTATGAAGTCACAATCGCAGGACCAGGGATTGCCGGCCATGGTGACCTCGATGCTAGCCGGTAGCGACCAGACGGCAAGGGTAGTCAGCCGATTGTTTTGGAGCTGGAGGATCATTAACGAGCGCAGTGGCTGGAAAGTTTCATTGGCGATTATCGAAAGCCGATTACGCTCGAGGTGCAGAGTGCGCAGAGATTCAAGTCCGAGGAACTCATGGCCTCGCAGCTCTCGTAAACCATTGTCCTGTAGGTGCAGGTCCTCGAGATTCCTCAGACCATTGAACGAGCGGTTCTGGACAATCTCAATGTTGGACGCATTGAGGAAAAGCATCTTGAGCTTCTTACGGCCGATGAAGGCGTGACTAGCGATGGCCCGAAGATCGTTACCATCAAGGTAGAGTCTGGTAGCGTCCATGGGTATTTGCTCGGGTAGCCGTCCCACGTGGCCGCCCATCGAACAGTCAACGACGTTGGCCGTCCAGGTCTGATCATTGTAACAGGTGCAATTGGTTGGACAAGTCATCTCACAGTCACAGGCATCAAAGTCGCAGCAGTGACAGAGGGCGAAACAATGTGTGTCATATTTACAGAGAAACTGCGAGTGCGAAGCCTCAACCAACGGGACATAAAGTCGCTCGCGATCATACAACAACTCGCAGTAGATGCTCTCAAGGTCCATTACTCGTGGCTGAACTCGAGTACTTTGAGTAGCTGGCCGATTAACCCTCTGCAGCCACTCCATGGTGCAGTCACAGAGATAGTCGTTGTCGCCGATATAAAACTCTGGCAACGGTTTTTCAGGCGGTACTGCTGTTATCCTCAGCGCGTAAGGCTCAATCCGTCGTATGCGATTGCCCTTAAGATCAACACGCGTCAAGTTGGGCTTCTTGAAGAAAGCGTAGCTTTGGACGCGGGTTATAAGATTGTCGTTAAGGTAAAGCATCTCGACGCTGGTGGGTATAGAACTGCCGGTGATTTCGGTGAGCTTGTTGACGCTGGCATCAAAGGTGTTGAGTTGAAGTTGCGACTCAATCTCGTAATAATTTCCAAGCTCGCTGATCTCGTTGGCGTGGATATCGAGCCATTGGAGGCAGGTCGGTATCATCGCGTAATCAAAGATCTTAAGTTTGTTGTCACTGACGTTGAGCCAGACGAGGTTGGGCAGCTTGACGAAGAGGTTGCTGATGTCGGTTAGCTGATTGCCGTCCAACCTGATGGCCTGAAGCTTGATATTCTCATCGAAGGTGCCGGGCTCGATGTACCGGATCCGATTGCCTGACAGGTTAAGAATGTTGAGATCCCTGATCTTATCAAAGATACCCTTGGTGAGATTACCGATGTGGTTATCGATAAGCCTAAGACCGCTCAGGTGGACCATGTGGTCAAACGTGCCCGGGGGTAAGTCGGAGATGAGATTCTCACCGAGGTCGAGGGCGCGCAAGAGTGGCGTAGCTTTTAGCGCCTCTGGTATACCCATCAACCTATTACCGTTCAAATGAAGATCCTGCAGGGATGAGGCGTTCCTGAGGGACGTCGGGTGCAGGTCGCCCAACCTGTTATTATCCAACGACAGCAGACTCAACACGTAGAGACCACTAAATGTCGTCGCGTCAATCCTCGACAGCCGGTTATCGCTCAGTACCAGTGTGTGCAGATTAGATAAAGCCGAGAAGGTATTCTCCGGCAGAAATTCAATGAGGTTCTCCTGGAGCCTGAGAATCTGCAGACTGTAAAGATCACGGAAGACGGAAGACTCAAGTCGAGCAATTTGGTTATCGGATAGGTCCAATACAACTAGCCTCACCAGGCCGGTAAACGTGCCGGAATTAATCCACTCGGCCGTGAGCTCGTTCATCGACATGTCCAACACGAGAAGCTGGGTCAGTTCGCTAAACAATCCAGGTGGTAGAACGGCCAGCGTGTTGTTCCGCAGATGTATTTCGTGAACGTCTCGTGTGTCCACAAAAAGTTCCGGTGGCAAACTGCCTAGGCGATTGTTTGTTAGCTGGATAATCACCAACGCTGAGAGGCCCTCGAATGCCCGGTCAGCTATGAAAGCGATGTTGTTGCTGCTAAGATCGAGCGTATGGAGCCGCGAGAGACCGGAAAAAGCCGCGGCTGGCAGCGACTCAATACTGTTGTTGCTGAGATCGAGCACGCGCAGATTGGAAGCGCATCTACTGCCCAGATTGAACCTGAAGCTCGACACCTCCCTCAGCCGGTTCCGCGTGAGATTGAGCAGCTCGAGATTGTAAAGCGGACAGAGCGAGCCCTCGGGCAGGCTCCAGATATTGTTGAAGCCAAGGTCAAGTCTTTCCAGCTGACTGAGCTCCTCGGTAAACGCTCGCTGCGACACGTCCAGCGTCATAGAGGACCAGTCACTATTGTGAGTCCTTACCGTTAGATTCCTGAGCTCCCTGAGGCCCCTGAAAGCATCGTCCGACAAATTTCCAATCTTGCAGTACTCGATGATGAGCTCCTTGAGCTCGATAAGGGGCCTGAAACTACCGGCACTCAACGAGCTCTGATAAAAGAGCGCATCGCTGCACTCGAGCCTGAGGCGCACCGTGTGATGCGGCTGTATAACACTGAAGTTGGTGTTCTCGAGCTCGCTGTTTATAGTGCGAAGCCGGCAGACCAGGGACACGTCGTCCTCGGAGTCCCCCTCGGCTAGCCACTCGCACTCGTCCGGGGCCTTGTACCGGAGCGCACGGCTCAGCGAGGCACCGAGCACGCAGAACACCGTGCCCAGGAGTATCGCGAGAAAGGCCGGATTGCCTTGCATCGTGTTCGCAAGAGGCTCTCCTCACATGTATTTTGCACATAAACACTCGCGAAAAAGAAGAGGGAGAGGAGAAGAAGAAAAAGACAGCTAGAGAGCAGACTCGTTTCCGATTCTCGTTCGGAGCATCGAGATAGGGCACACGGGGCGCGCCTTATCCCCGCATCTTGCGCATAACTCTCTTTCTCTCGTTTGCAGGCCGCGGATCAACCGCCGCCGCACGGTGAGCCGCCGTTGACGACGAGCGATCTCATTTTCTCTCGCTGCGAGGAGGATCGATGGCTCGAGCCGCACCGGGCATTTGTCAGTCCGTCACGATTGCCGCCTGCCTGCCCCTCGTTCTTCTCTCTCCTCTCTTTTCGTGGCTCTCAGTTGCTTTTTTGCCTTCCTCCAGAACTGCTCTGAGTATCGGAGCAATGAGTTTATTCGAGAGGCGCCGCGCAGCTCCTCTTTCTCTCTTTCTCCCTGCTTGGAGGCGCGTGTTGACCGTGTGTCGGCAGTAAAGACGCGGGGCCGCGTGTGCGTTGCGCTTGCACGACTCGCCGAGAGTCGACTGGCACACACAGCGGGCCCAGCGAGCCCGGTGAGCTCGCGCTCAGGGGCCCTGACTAGTCTCTTTCTTTCTCCCTCCTTCGTGCCGCTCTTGCTCTCTCTCTCTCTCACTCTATCCTACTCTTTCCCTGCCGCGCGCGCGCGAGCGGCGGACTCTCGAGAGTCCGATGTACTTAACTCGCGCGCTCTCCCACCGCGCGAGTTCGCGCGCGCCTCTCTCCCTTCCCTCGTCCGTCTCTCTGTCTGTCCTTTTCTTCTTTCTCTCCTGGCCGCGCGCATCGCATTATATTTTACCTGCAAGAACGAGAGAAGAAGGAGAGAGAGAGGGAGAGAGAGAAAGAAGACAGTGCGGGCCCCGAGAGAGAAGAGCGTTCCGCGGGCGCGCGCGAGCGAGCGAGCGAGCGGTGAGCCTATAAAAACAAGACACGGATACAATCTTCGGGGCCCTCACGGTAGTGGCTCTTCTCTCGCACAGCCTCCGCGAATATCTCTTCCCGCTGTCCTCGTCACCTTGCTTTGCCTCTCTTTCCGTGTCCTCTTATGCTTATCCATATTTCTTTCAGGCACGAGCAGATAGTTCTTATCGTGTTTCGCGAATTACGCCGATTTACACTGACAGTAATATTTTCTTCCTTCGGGATACGTGTGTGTACGTGCCGCGCGAGCTCAGCCGGGGAACTTCTCCGACTATCTGGACGTCCTTGAGCCTGTAAAGTCAAAAGCTCAAACTTCGAAGTAGATAATTTTCCTGCTCTTCAGGCGACCGGAAATTAATCAATTTCAATTACTATGGGAATATTATGCGCGCGGGCATCGTAATTTATACGGAGTAATTAATGGCGACAGTTGCAAAAATAATTCCGAGAATTGAGATATAAAAATTTTATTCAAATTATTATACGAGCAGTTTTCGAAAATCTTGTATTCGCGCGAATGCTGCTGATAATTAAGTTGTTCTCGGCGTGGCGTGGCTGAAACTATTTCCACTCTAATAAATCAAACGAATTATTGAAGCCTGGTTGCCATTAGCGTCAGAAAGCTTTAAGTTATTATCCAGACACCGCGAGTCCAGAAAATCAACATTTAAAACGATTTCTATTAATTTCGCCACACGGGTTTACTGTTAGCGCAGGTCTAAGTTATTTTAGACAAGCACAGGTAGTTAATAATATCACTGTAATGTATGGGTTTATCTCGCTGTGCTATGCGGCTAGATAGTTTGTAACACATGCTTCTACACTGTGAAAGTTACATTTTCCTGATATTTCAATAATGAGCCTATAAATTTTGAGATATTGGCGCTACAAAAATTGTTATTATATTAGAAAACATTAATTTAAATTACTTTTCCAATTAAACTTTTGAGCATGCGTTTATTACGTTATATAACATAAAATTTCTCGCCGAACCGCTTATGTGCGTTTTTCCTTTTTATGATTAGTACCAACTATCCACTTTACTCAATATTAGTAATATTCACTTCTGGTTCAAACTTTATCGCAAAAGCAAACAGAATTACTAGCTAGATATTTTTAGGTCTATCGATTATATCAAATCGGTATTTACTTAATTTGTATTGTATCGTACCTTAACTTTGAGAAAATTATATGATCAAAATATGATGCTATAACGGCATTAATGCAATTAAATGATTACAACTGACATTGCGATTCATTCAACAATACAGACATTAAAACAAAAGAAACTTTTTCAAACCATGAAATCTTTAAACTGAAGATCCATTTTATCAAATGTATCTCGCTTGGCGAGCTAATCACTCGCTTCGCTCGAGCGACAAACTACACATGTGCGGGAATCACCTACTTCTCGCACTAGTTACGTAATGTACTACTCCCACATGCTTGATCGGAAATGCGTACATTAAAACAAGCTTTATGCACGTCGTGTCAAAAAATTATCTACGATGCATGGGCGAATTAGTTATTTACGACACAAGTGCGGTAATGTTATTTTAACCTCGTTTGGATATTTAGGCAAGAACAAAGCGAATTCGGAAAGTTTAGACGAGGTTGAAATTACTTTATCGCCTATGTATCGTACATAATTCTTTGACACGACGTGCGGAAAGCTTGTTTTATTGCATGCATTTCCGACCAAGCATGCGGGAAAAGGAACTTCCCGCACACCGTGCGGAAAAAGTGATTTTACTTGCCTGAACGTCCGCACAAGCTTGTAAAAAGGTTAAAATCACTTTACCGCACTTGTGTCGAAATAACTATTGTGAATACTACATGATAGTAAAACTTTTAAAGGAAATAGAAATTATAATTTAAATGTAATTTTAAATGCGACTTCTCTATAAGAAGAAATTTATGAAATAGCATTTGAAATTAGAAAAATTAATTTGATGAAATTAAAATTAAGATCTCTGTCAAAATAATATAGCTGTTAAATTAATTAACTACATTTTATTAATGTAATAACATCTCTTATTGTGAACAACTAACCATAAAATTAACTTAAATCAATTGCATTTTTTCTTATTACTGAATCCTTAGATCCCAAAACTCAGCATAAAGATAATCCCAAGCACGACCAACAAGCCGGAAGCGCGAAATTATTGCGAATGCGTAAGTTACTCGTAGACTCAGGGGAGGATTGCCCCTCTCTCAATTCGCGCATCTCGATTAATTCGCCTCCTACGAGACGTCGCCGCGAAACTCGCTGTCTGCGCGCTCACCAGAGGCTCGGGGGCCATCTCGTTCGTCGAAATTGCCGATTTCAAGGGTCATCCCCGACGACGCCAGGGCAACTTCGGAAATTGAATATTTTCCCCGGCGTCTCGTAACTTGCTCCGTCTCTCTTGCTCTCTCTCATTCTCTCTCCCCTCTGGTTTCATTCTCTTCCGAGGTGGTTTAGTGGCTTCCATAAACCGCGAATACGACTGCGCGGGGACGAGAAGGAAGACGAGGTGCGCTCGTGGACAAAAGAAGACGAGGCGCGAGAGGGTGGGGAAGGTCAACTCCATAAGTTTTCGGAGCGGACTTTTACGCCCTCGCACTGCAAACACGCGCTCACCTACGCGCCGGCCAGTTCTTCTCGCGCTGAGATTTTTATAGGGGCAATAAACACGCCGCTTATCGTCTTATTCCGAAGCCGCTTCATTTTCATCTCCCTGGGCTCTCTCCGAGCGTTTGCGGTATCTCTCGAATTTCTTTTTTGCCCCCTCTTTATTTGTTTCTACGCCCATACCTATACCTGCAGGCTCGCTCCTACCTTACTCGCCTTCTCTGTTCGCTTCTTCCTCGTTGTTCCCTCTTTTTTTGCGCTCGCTGCTTCCCGTTCGCTCTTTTTATCGCCGAGACTGATGTGCTTCGTCGCGCAACTGAAATCTCGAGGCCGGATGAGCCGCGCGGCTACTGCCTGCTACTACTGCTGCTGCTGCTGCTGCTTCAGTATAGGAGGCGAGCGCACCGCAAAAAGCAGTAGTCGCGTAGCGCGGAAAGGACTGCCCGGCGAGGGAAAAGAATCGCGCGACGAATCGCTCTCAATGACGCGACCGTTGTCGTCACACTTTCGACCCTTTATAAACTTGTTGCTCACCGCACCGAGAAGAAGGGCCTGCCGAAAGAGAGAGAGAAAGAGAGAGAGAGAGAGCTGGGCTATCCCGAAATTCGTATTTATGAACCCCAGGAATCTCGAATGATTGACTTTTAATTTTCGCATGTCATGTATAGCCTGCTGGAATCTCGTTGTTTTGGAGATTCAGCGAGAGTTTTTTTCGAGTTGCGTCGGGGAATGATGATTTGTTGTTTTTATGGATCCTTTCATCAGCACAAGTGAAAATAAACCGAAGTATCTCTTCCTTGCATCGATCGGCCAAGGATAATGGAATGCAGCCCAGATATGTCTATAACTTTTCATTTTAGATATTGCAGCTCGCGAACTCCAATCTGGCTTTTCGTGTAGAAAGAAAATATAAATATAAAATTGAAATTTATTATCAAAGTATTGACAATTGAAAAAGGGAGCAGCAATTTTTATCTTCGCTTTTCTACAGTTTAATAATAAAATGCTGAACCCTTTAATCGCATTAAATCCATTTAAGCGAGTAAAATCTTTTAATAATTTATAAGAGGTTTGATAAGTTGATTAAAAGCATTTTATTTTCACATTGTTCTAATATTAAGACTGTATAAGGTGCCGCTGAATCAACTGTTAATAAATAATTTGCCAGAGATACAAATTTCGGAGTATCCGAGATTTATGCATAATTGATGTTAACTTAAAATTACGTTTATCAGCCGATAATTGACTTAACCGAGATTAAATTCCTTAAATTCAGTAATTTAACTTGATGGTTCTAAAAACGAAAATTGAAATACACCATTATGCTTTTTAAGTACTTTTATAAGAAACATACAGTATACAATTTTCTAAATATAAAAACTATGTTATTCGTCTAACAGGCTGTCTCATAATTATCGATATATTTTTACCGGTTACGTTAGTCCTAGTTAGACCGTAATTTGAGCCGGACAATTTTTAATAAATTTAAACGTCTAGCATTCGCTGCAGAGCACAATCATGAAAAAAAAATACAGCAAAAATTCCAAATCAAGCATGTAGCGAAGAACCGTTGTAGCTCCATAACGGCAAATCTCCGGCCGAAAATCCATCTTAATTTTTGCCGCGGCGAATCTCCAGACTCATTTTTTCATCTCCCTTTGCCCCCACCCGGAGACGCTTGGCGGCTTGCTGGCTTGCCGCTAAGCGATCGAGCCAAATTAACGCGACTATTCCAAGCCCAGGCGCTCGCAGGGACACGTTAAGTGGCTTCCCGTAGAGCCAGGCGCAAATACCTCCAGTCGTGAATCGGCGCCTCCGCTTCGCGCGCGCGCTCGCTTAATTTCGTTCTCCGTCTCGCCGGCTCGCTCGTATAAACCTTATCATTTGAAGAATTACTCGGGCCGCTAATTTATGCCGCTAATAATTCCGCTTGCTGCCGAATGAAGGGTGCGAGCTTGAGTTATCGTCATTTTTATTTAAACGGAGGTCCCGCTGAAATCTGACACTTTTTCTTTCGCTTATATCCTCTCCTTCTTTATCCGCTGGGAATCGAGAACGCGATCTCGCTCTCAAAAAGCACCTGACTAAGTCCCCTCGCGCACTTTTTTAAAAGGACACCTTGGTCGCCCGCTCGCCGCTGCTTTTCATTGTCGCGGCTCCGATCTTTTCTCGAGAGCCGCGCGCTCCTTAGCTGAGAATTTATCGCGCTTATCTCGTCTTCCGCTGCTCGGCTTCTTTTTTTCTCCCTCTTCATTTTCGTCTAATATATGCGACTAATTGAATAATGCACGCGCGCTGCCTGCATGCGTATACGAGCAATGAGTTATGGTAGAACGCGCGTATAAAGCAAAGTGCATAAATCGCGCGTGCGCGCGCAAGCCCTGGCGCAAGTATTACATTGTCAAGCATTACTTAATTATACAAAAATTTATGGGACGCGCTCGACATATCCCACGGAGCGGGAGGAGGAGGAGATATTTCCGCGGCCGTTTTATATATTCCGATGGGGCCGTAAATAAATTTCCAGTAATATACTTGTCACTTAAATAACAACAACCGATGGGGCAACGATAGCGCAACGATAGATCGTTCCGAAGTCGCTTGCTCACTCTCGCGCTCGCGTATATACACTCTCAACCTATCCCTTCATCTCTCTCTCGCTCTCACTCTCACTCGCTATCTCTCCCTCTTTCTTTCGAGTAAATTTAAATGAAGCCATACCTCAGCCGCTAATCTCGTTAATAGCCGATTAAAAAGCGAATGAAAAAGACTCGCCGCGGCGAACGAGGCACTCGGAAATTAAAATCAACTCGACGACGAGAGGAGCAGCTCCCCCCCACCTCTCCTTTCGCCACTGACAGTTTTACTCCCGCGCGAGTTTACACACGTGCGGCGCGCAACGCGTAAAAGAGCGCGAAATGGGGATTGAATTAAAAGTTTATTGACTCCGGCGGCGAGCGAAGGCCGATCGGCGCGCTCTTTACGATCAGCTGCGCGAAACCCGTGTGGAGGCACCTTTAACGGGCGCGACGCCTCCGCCGGCCGCGCTCTCTCTCTCTCTCTCCGTCTCTCTTTTTCTCTTGCGGGGCCTTGCGCTCGCTCTCTTTTCTCGCGCGCGGTCACTGATCGCGCCCGGCCATCTCTACCTACTAACGCTATCTCATTCAAGCGAGGCTTTTTTCTCTCTCGCTCGCTCTTTCGGTTTCTTATACTGCTTTCTGCGGATTTTTTTGTGTTTTTGGACTCTTTGACCCTGGAGGTTTAGAAGAGGATGCGTTTGGAGTGTATTGTGTCAGATGGATTTAAGTTGATGAAATCATGCATTTTGAAACTATTATATACTTATAACTAATTCTTATTCACAACCTACAATGTCTAAATAAATACTTCCCTCATTTTTATAATTTTTTAAAATCATAAAAATTTGAATTTAATTTTCAAAACTATAACTACCCATGAAAGAATTGCCGACACTGAAACAACGGTCCAATAATGGTTGAATACTGGAGGCCATAGCCTCATATGCCAGTACTGGACCGAAATTCTGCCCAGAGCCGATTTGATAAGAACGGCCCAAAGGTCGGAAAACAATGCAGAACCGATGTCGTATGCCAGTCTTTGCCGTTACTGACTTTGTATTTTTTTTTTGTAAATAAAATAACATAACCATTAAATGACAGTTGAAGAATTATTCAAAGATGTCGAGACGATTCAAGTCGAGACAAAAACTCATTTAAAATAGTCATACATCTTTAGACGTAAATAATTTAATAATCATACTCATCGATCCAAATAAAATTCACGAAGAAAGCAAAGATTTTCTCAGATAAGTACAAGAAATTAGCTCTAAATT
>JAPYZB010000522.1:0-20026 GCA_030522745.1 Eupelmus kiefferi | reverse complement strand
CGAACTTCTAACACTTCGAAACGTGTTTCCAAAGCGATTTGACGAAACTCAAAATTTTACTATTACAAAGCTTCCTCTATGAGGAAGCAAAAATAAAATATTAATTTAATACGCGCGATACATGTATATTTTATTTATTTATAAATAGTTTCAATTATTTATTTATAAAATAAAATTCAAATAATAATTTTGATACAAATTTATTTAAAATTTTCCTTTTTTATTAAAGCCTTTAAACTCTATATTTACGTAGCATAAATAAATAATAATAAACAAAACATATTTTGAAACTACAGCAACCAAATAAAGAATAGAAAAATAACAGCTCGCAAAGAGGTTTCCGCTCGATATTTATTAATAAGCGTGAAAAAAGCCCGAGCTTAAATTCACCTTAAATCAATAAAAACTCAGACTAAGTGAATTTTCATCTTTAATAACCGTTAAACTCCCGGCTCGCTCTCGAAAAATAAAAGTTTAAAGAAAGTTCCGCGCCGAACAATTAATCCTCCCCCACCCTCTATTATTCCTCCCGTCTTTAATGTATTATGAATGAACACTACAATTTATGTGACAGTTACGAACAGCCCAATGATTGATCCCATCGCTCTCGCGTTAACCCAACGCGAGCTTGAGCGCCTGTATAATGAATCACCGGCGCGCGGCTTGCGCAACTTAACTATACTCCATCTGTATAAAAAGGCTGTATTTATGAAAGCGCACGCGCTTTCTCGCACAGCCGAGCGGTATAACAAATCATGCCGGAGATCGGATTAGATCGCGCGCGGAAACGTCAATAAAGGGCCCCCCTACCTACGTCGCTTTAATTGATTCAATCTTGAGGCTGAGTTAAAGGGCTCGGATTAGTAGGCGTGTTAATCGCTGTACTGTAACTACTGCTCGTCGTATACGTGTGTGTGCACCTACTTCGATAACATCGCTTTTAATCACCCTGCGCACCGAGAACTGTGTGTTTACCTTATTTAACGCAGCGCCGGTGCGTATATGTATATTCAACTAGGGTCTCTAATACACCCGGGGAAAATGATTTTCATCGCAGATGTGAATCGCAGAGGGGAGAAAGATTTAAAATTCGGTGCGAGCTACGCGGAGATTGGTAACCCGGCGAGATAGAGATCGATTAACTGAATTATTGTTACGCAGGGGTGGGCGTAATTGATCGAGCCCCGGCGAGGAGGTAAACATACCGCGTCGAAAGTTAGGTGTTAGAAAGCAACAGATGGATGTTATGGGTTGAAGCGAGGGTGAAACGTTTTTTGTTACACGTCGTTACCGGCGAACTTTGCCGGCTAGCATGATTGATTTAAATTACTGATCGTGTACTAGACGTTATATTTCTGTTATAATCTTTAAAAAGTTTTAATCGCTGCTTATGAGTCATAAAATAAGATGTATAGCTGCGAGGGTCGCGTTATGACTTAAGAGGACATTAAACGATTAACTGTTGAGCTATCAATTAAATAAGATAAAATAATGTTAAACTGATACTACAGCAAAAATAACTGTTTTTCGATTTTTTAAAAATAATTTTAGGATGTAAGTAAATATTTTAAATAATCATAAGTATCCTTATGATCTACTCTTGCTTCCACATATCTTATACGTATATATATTTTCTTAAATATTTCATTCGACCGCTGAATTAAACCATTTTATTCATTCCAATAACAAACAACAAAATTATACAGCACTTCTTCTTCCTCTTTATCAATTATTAATAAAGCGAAAACACGCCAGCCTTGAAACCAAAAATTCCTACCCGAACTCCGGAGAATTTAGAAAGTCGCAACGATGCGCTGCGAAGCGTTGACGTATGATAAAACTCTCCGGCTCAGTGAGAAGGATCTAAAAAAATAAGCCAGTGGGAGAGAGCGAGCTAGGAGTATAAATTCGACTACGTCGAGCGCTCCAATACAAGGGAGCGGGGAAAACGGAAAAAACGGGGAAGCCGCCTCGGGAAAAAGACTGTATATGACGCGGGGAAACGAGGGCTGCGTAAAATCTATTTTCCTCATCCCCAAGAAAAGAAAGAGAAAGATAAAGAGAGAGAGAGAGAGAGAGAGAGAGAGAGAGGCCTTAATATACGACGGAGAGAGGGGAGCGCAAGCAGAAGAATCGATGATGTTAGGCACAGGCGGTGTGCGGCATCTCGTGTAATAAGTCGACGCGCGGAATGATATTTATTTTAACATTCACGATAAATTCGTGGACGGAAGACAATGTAGGGCTGTCCGAGAGCCAGGCCAGTAATTGGCGGATCCACGATAGAAATAAACGTCACTTGTAGAGCTCGATATTTCGTTGTTAATGCACAGGGCTGAATTTGCGTTGCGAGATTTATGGAGCCGGGTGGGGGGGAAGATGGTTTTAGCGCGGATAGTGAGAATCGGATTCGTTATTATTTCGGATTGGCGTGACGGTAATCCATAAATTGTGGTAATTTGATAATCTTACTTTGCAATGAGATGTTTCTTTTGTTGAGCTTGGTGTTTATTAAATAGTTAATAAGTTTGACGGAAGAATAACAGTGCATTAACAGTATTATCATTCGAGTTTCAAGAGAATATTTCAAAGTAACATATTTAATTTTAGCAAATTATAAAATTCCCTGTTTATAAATGTTCTATTTTTTAATTCTTAACATTAAAAAATTCAACATCAGTTACTTTATAAATTTTAAGCTATTAGTATTTGGTAAATTAACTTTAATCATACTTATTCTATATCATTTCACTCAATTTTAAATTAATTACTTCCTCTAAAACTCAGACCACCGCCGCTCAAAGTTTCTGATTATTTCGTGATCTGCACCTCTCACCTTGAACTTCTTTTCCCACCGCTAATTGATACAATTATTTCTATTACTTTATATTTATACAAAAAGCTAACTTTCTCAAGTACCAAACATCAAAATTTTCGCGATAAACCCAACTTCCAAGATTAAATCTCTCTCTTTCTGCAACACCTAAAATAAATATTATAAACCCACATCATGCACATGTAATAATCCACGCCAAGACGAACAAAATCCCACCGCCTCTCCCCATTATTCTCGACGAGTTACAAGGTCCCAAAACTTTGGAAGCACGCTCCATCTCATTACCAGCCTCACCGCTTCTTCGAGAATACCTATTAGTTAACCCCGTTCCTACTATCAATCACGCGATCCAAAACAAAAGTTCGAATCGCAGAAAGAGCACTCGAGCGCCCCCCGCACGCACCCAGTTCTCGCGAGGTCGTCCGCGAAATAGACCCTATAGCTAACGTTACAACGCACGCCGATAAATCATCCGAGCGTGTCCGGTGCTTTTTGCATTTCCGTAAACGAGGAAATTAGCCTGTAAGGCGACGCGTGTCCCTGCCTGGCGGCGCTGCTTTTTCCCTTTTTTTTCGGCGAAAATCACGTTTGAGAGGCCACTTTGAGCGGAGCACGCGAGGTTGCGCTCCGCATAATTCTTCGTGCATTATTACTAAATTAAGTGATATACCCTCCGAGCGGGGGCCTTGACACAATGACTGGAAGAGGCTTCGCGCGCTTGAGCCGCGCGGAAAGTTGCCCCGACACGTGGCTTGCGAAATGATAATATCGGCTGTTTTAATAGGCGGTACTTCGGATAGAAATATGGGGAGTCGGTCTAGCTGTTTTTGTTTTATTGTGTTTTTTGCGTTTATATAATACGGGGGTTGATAATGTATGTACAAAATTTTGAAAAATTGCATAAAGTATTGGAGATTTTGTAAATTATTTGTCGACATTTTATTAATTTGTTAAGGAATTGTATATTCTTAAATTATTATTTTAATTTTCTTATAAATGTCACAAATAAAAGAAATTAAGAAATTAATTCAAATTTAATTAAATAAAAAGTGAGGAAATTAAAACTGTATTCTTTGAAAAGCTTGAAGAAATGTGATCTACATATCCAGGTCTGACTATACCCATGTGTTTCTACTTAAACGTGGTAAGTAAGCCGCTGTAGGTAAAATAAAGTAAGCTTACGTTTAAGATGATCCAGACGACAAAACTCTGTGATTTTAAATGGAAGCAAACATATCCAACAATATAATGTTCGTAATCTCTTTTTTAATTCAATTATTTTTTATTTACTTTTATTTAATATTTTTAATATTTGTTAATATTTTTACCGTAAATATGGTTTATCTTAATCTCATAAACCCTTTAGAACTAAATTTAATATTAACTGACCTTATCATTTAAATTAACTATTAGTAAAATAATTTACTAATCAATGATTCTCCAAAACATTTAAAATCAAATATTAAGATCGAAATCAGCAACTTCCAGCAGTACAATTAAATCACACAATCAAAACAACGCTCTTTTCTCCGTTACCTCATGCTCTCACGAAATACCGTATCAAGCTCGATCGCGCTCGAGGTGTTGAAGCGTCATGCAACACTCGACAATACATCAAGTTTCGCGAGACAGGTGGCTATTCGTGCGAACCGAAGGTAAAAAAATAGTCGAAACCTCGCGACAACTAACTTCTCAAGGATCTCGATATGGTCTGGGCAATTATCGCCTTCGCCGATGCTGAAATGCGCTGTGATATTTCGAGCGCTTGAGAATGAAGAGAAATTGTTGATATTAATGAAAGAAACCTGCAAAACGCGCGTCCTATAAAAAGGCACGTAATTTTGTTACGTAACTCCGTCAGAGTTCGTCTTTATAAAGTAACGTGATTAGCTGGTTATGTAAGTCAATTTATTACGCGGTATAGAATGTATAACTTCTATAATTATCCGTACCTGTTTTATTTTTTTGTAAAATTGAATATATCACTTTTGTAATAAAGGATGCTCATAGTGGCTCTTGTGCATTTAGTCAATTTCTTAAAAGCAATTTACATTCATACACAGTTAAAAATGTTTCGTAATTTTGTCCGTATTTTACGAAAAGGAAATCATTATGAAAATTGTAGACCTATTTGACGAAAAAAATTCGTTTTTTCAATGTTTTTATTATATACTTCTATTACGAAAATTTTACGTTAATTTTAACGAATTACGGAATACGAAATATTATTAACTGTGTAGCATCAAAAAATATTGTTCTATGCATATACGAAAATGTTACTTGAATCAGGCAATTATCATCTTTGCTTTGCTTGGGCGATAATCTCGTTCTCGTATGAGTATCAATTTCTTTGCATTTGCATCACAATATAGTATTACAGTAATATAAAATATATTGTGGAATACTTCTATGAATTTCAGGTGAAATGCTTACCTTTTAGATTGTATCATCTAGATAATAGTACCTAAAAGGTATGTATATCTCATCATAAAAAATCAATTTATTCAATTTTACAGAAAAAATCTAAACTTATTACATCAAGTAATCACGTAATTTCTTGTTATAAGTGAAATTGCGTGATTTTTTCAATAGAATAATGATGTATTTTTTTTTATATACCCTTGTCACGCCGTTTCTGTTTTAACTAACTTTGACATATTCTATTTAATTGAATTTTCTGTTTACGAAAGAGAGTATACGAGAGCAAGAGAGAGAGAGAGAGAGAGAGAGAGAACGTTAAATGATTGGATTGATATCCATGCACGTCGAAAACGTTTGATGCTGGTCGATGATGATACACATTTGAATGTTCAAAGCTAATTGATTTTTCAAAGTTATAACGTATTGGCTATTGATTTTTGTGAGGTACCTGTTAAATGGTCGAATTATTTTATGAAAGTATATAAGTGGAACTTTAATTGCCAAATATTAATTAGATCCTTCGTATTAAACTTCCAAAGTTTGATCTCGAAAAGGTTGTTCATATACAATAACAAATAAAAGTCATTATTTTTTTATCAATAATTATACTATTTGAAAAATAAATGAAAGATTTTATTGATTACTGTTTATTTGATATGTAATACGCTAAAAGATCTATTCCTTTATTGTATATTTGTTTTAAAAATTATATTACTTTTAATCTTGGTATACTTAATATGTTTTTGGACCCACCTGAATAAAACAAAGCGTATTTCCTCCGAAAAGAAATTTTAAATACATTAACCAGTGCAGCGAAAAATCAATTTGTTTAAAAGAAAAGAAGTTGAATTTATAAACAAATCGATATTACACCAAAATAGCTAGTCATATTTAAAGTTTTACCATGAAAACTCTTCCTTTTAGCGAAGAAAATAATCTTTGTTTTATTACAACAACTAACCAAAAAACAAAACAATGTTGTGACAAAATTGACGGTATTCTTTAAATTAAAAATAGAAGAAGTTCCACGATAGTGTTAATTTTTTTAAATAGAATTGTTTCTTTTATATTTTAGTTAATGTTTCGGTCATATAATTCAATATTATAATAATAATTAATATTATAATGTTTAAAAATCATTTTTAAAATTACACTTTTCAGTGAGAGAAAGATACTTAAAATAACTTGCGTTGTTAAGTTTTAAAGTTAATTTAGTATTGTTTGTATTTATAATATGTTAATGAAAATCGCATTTGTTGTAGTGTAGTGTAGTTAGTTGTACTAATTTCGCAAAACAGATTTCTCGTTTTAAAATGCTGTCTATTTTAAAATAATTAATGTTTTATATGCGTGTTTAGCTACATGCTTGAATAAATTCATACTCATTTGAATTGAAACAATAAAAATATGAAGGTTAGTAAATGTTTTTCATTGCTTTATTGTTTTATTACTTATAACAAGCAATTATTTATTATTCATTACATGCATTTATTTCATTAACCTGGATTAAAATTTAATACAAATCTGTATAGCTGTTTACCTAACGAAATGGACACTCCAATTTTAATAAATTTAATCAAAAATGAAACTGACGCAGCGAATTCGCCTTTCGTTAATTTACACAACTATATCAACGTTTTGATAATAATTATGTAAGGTTATTATCATAATTCTCACTAAAATTAATGTAGGCGTTATTGGCAAAATCGGTTTTGTTCTTATAGGTAAACGAACATAGATGTACATGAATAATGATTAAATTTGAATTTAACGAAAATACATAAATAATACATGATGACCAGATTTACGAAATGTACAGTGAATAACTCACATACATTATCATATAAATAATACAGAAAATAAATAGTATACATACTTTATTACCTCAAAAGCCCCATATTGGGACAACTAGAGGGAAATTAATTTGCGTAAAGATATTTTTATTGAATTACTAATATCTTATACATGATAATGATGCTACTAAAAATATATTAAGTGGTAAATAATTTCAAGATGGTATGAATTTCATAATAAACATATGAACATGAAAGTAAAAATAAATCATTTAATTTAGTGTATTGACTGACTAATCGTATCTAAACTATATAGAACAATTTTCCAAATAAAAATATAACTCAATTTATACAAGCTGTTATAGTTGAAATTAATAGTATAAAAAAAAAATAGATTAAATCTAGAGCTAAAGTTGTTCCCATGTTTTTCTCGCGTTTACTACTTACAGCTACAGTAATGACTATGATTTAATTAGTATTAAGGGCTAAATGAATGAACTAGATGCTAGATTACAACTCACTTCCTTTGAGCTTGGATGCACGTATATGCATTAAAACCATAATTACTCAAAAATAGGAAGAGTGAGAAAATTTATTTTTTATGAATAAGAGATAAGTTTGCTTAGAACTCATGTTTAAAATTCTCTCGGTTATCAATAATTCGATTACCAAATTGATCCCTTTTGTAACAGCTGTTAATGGATCTTTTACCCAGAACTGCCTTTGCAATGCAATACCATCTAACGACTCGATCATCTTTGATAATCCTATATCGAGATTAATTCACCAGTAAGTTCACGAATAAAAAAAAGAAAAAGAAAAAAATAATTGCACATCGACATATGCATAGCTTTGCATAGCTTCACACGAAAGATGAGAGGGAAAGAGGAAAATAGACAGCTGAAGAATAAATGAACTTTAGAATATTTCAACCGTACTTCTCGAACGTATCTTTACGAGCCTCTTGCAGCGAGCTTCCGTCGTGCGAATTGAAGAGCACACGCGCGTGCGTGAACCCCTATTATATCCGCCAGCAGCCTTAATTAACTAATCCGACTATTTCACAGCGCTGCAGCACTGCACCGCTGCACTCAAGCCTATTCGCGACGCGTTCTAAATAATGCGAAAGCCCGCCGAAAACGGGATTTTCGGGTAAATGAATCGCTTTTAGAAGTCCTTTTTTATTTTGAGAGAGTTTGATTTACGGTTTTTATTATGAAATTGAATGAATATTCGGAATATTTTTCAATAGGTTGGATTAGGTTTTAATATTATTTGATTAGCTCATGTGTTCATAAATAACTTGTAATTTTTATTATAATATATTTTGATGTTACAAAATGATTTATACTATATTCTGAAGTAAGACACATTTCTAATTATTCATATTAATAATCTACGAGCTGGTTGACAATATTTGTATATCTAGCTTCTATTTAGAACCAACGACAAACCAATATGGACTTGCGTATGCTCATAAAGCAGACTGTTGCATGTTCTTGACTTCGTAATTATGTGTTGTAATCTACATGCACGAGAATTATGCATGTCGTGCAAATTTAAGTATAAGGAGAAATTTATTTTTAAAAAATGTACTTGAAATTACAATAATAAAATTACAAGAATAAATAGTATACAAAAATGTTTTAATTATTGCAAAATGTTAAAATGTATCTAACAAGTATTTAACATCTTTGATTATATAGTTTATTTATATTATTATCATTAATTTAAAAAATTAGTTCTAATGATTAGTTCTACGATTCTTTCAAAAATGTATACTTGCTTATGTTCTTTACGAAAATAAAAAGTTGAAAATTCTAAAGCAAATAGATCATTCAGAAATTAATAAGAAATTTAATTTAACAGAGTAACTGAAATTTCTGCCAATGCATCAAATTAGAGAGTAATTTGTCAGAATGTCTGTTTTTGACCGCAACATACTTCTGCGAATAGAGGGTCCTCGATAAAAGCCTTCGCGTCGAGTATATAGTGGTGAATGCCCGAGTCGTATGTAGGTGTTGGCTAGCTAGGGAGTGCCAAGTACCGTGAAAGGAACTATTGCAACGCCATGTAACTTTGAATACGAGTACTGTTTGTATTTTGTTGATGCGGTTAAAAATAAGAGAGTGCTATATATTAACTTTGCAGTTTGTATTGTTATATCAGATTTTGCTGTTATTATTGCGGTTAATCAGTTATTAAACATTTATTTAAGTGCTCCGAATAATTTTATAAAATTGTATTTTTTTTATGAAAAATATTTATAATAAAACGGCAAAATCCGATTTTTATTGCAACTTCATCCTATAATTATTATTATTATTTTTTTTTTTTTACAGCTGTGAATATTTTGAACAATGTTGACCTTAAATTACTAGGTGTGAAATTGTTAACACTGCATAATTTTGAAGATAAGTAAAAATGCAAAAAAATCTTGACTTACATAATATTAAAATCTAGCAAGTTTAAAATGATAGAAAGAAAAGAGCAGAAACTGCATTTTTCAGAAAATCCACCCTAAATGCAGAAGCTCTAAGAGAAAGATTTTTGGGCTATTAAGAGAGACGGAAATTTTCATTTTCATAAAATGATCTTTATAAAAGGAATGAAAAATATTAAAATGAAATTATTCGTTATTAATAGAGTAGATTCTTCTCTGAAATACATCATATTGAAAATATTTCAAAATCAAATATTTATCTTTTATAGTAGCTGATTCTGTTTAAGATCTTATTATACTGCAGCCCTTAAAAGTTAAATTACATTTCTCTTAAGTTCTCTAACGATAAGAGAGCAAAGTTTTTATTTAATTCCTTTATTTTGTACGCTGTAAATGATGATATAAGTTTCAAGATGTTCCAACTTTGTAGCATAATACACCTGAACTCAATAAAGTAATCTCTTTTAATAAAATAAATTAATCTTTGAAGAGTAAATTAGTCGTTTAATTTAGTAATATAATAATGATAATGTTTCAACTTATAAATTCATAATTGTTTAAATAGCACAATATTAAAAATTACTTATATTTTAGTTTTCTCGTTACTCTAATATACACCTACTTTAGTTTAAACCTCATAATAACTTCAATTAATCTGTTATTCCTTCAATGGTGAATTTATTTTTGTTCGACTTGCAATATTATAAAATAAGGTATTACTTATATTTTGAATTGTACTACAATATCAGAAATATCATTTTAAGACTAATTACGATTGCCCTATTTTATTTTATCTTTATTTTCAATTCCATTCTATTTCATCACTTATACTTACTATGAATACTTTAAGTTACAATCAAATTGTTGTTGACCATTGATAATACAAGATTTGTTCCGATTATTTATGATATAGTTTAATACCAACAAACATTTTGTTTTGATTAACGGCATTGCTGTTTGCTACGGAACTACTAAAAAGGTGTAATTAAACCTTACACCAAGTATTTCTTAGACTAGAACTAAATCATTCTCTTTAATTGTCTGTCCTACTCCACTTAAAGATACCCCGTAAAGTACGCAAAACCGTTTTAATCAACATTCTACGTATGGTAAAAGCATTTGAATTTTCCCAATAAAAAATTCTTATTATTTTGCTCATGATAAAACATTTGATAAAGATTTATAAAACTTTTAAAATTGCTGATTGAAAATGATTGTACAAAGTGATTTTCAAGTAAATGCTTGTTATAGTAACGTCGCTAGTTAAAAAAAAGCCTGTAAACGATTAGTTTTATTATCTGTTCATGGCTCGCCAATTAAAAGTAAGATTTAATGCTGAATCATTTAACAAAAAACATTTTCATATTTGAACAAGCAATTTCTTTTAGTAATATTACAAAATCACCACTGCAGACTTGAAATTCAATCTAAAATGACATCAATAGTACCCCAAACACGAAATTATAACGAATCTCACGTAAATCATCTTCAAATACAATTTACAATTTCCGTCACTTTCCTCTTCGTCTTACTCAACCAGGTACACACATCAACCAAATATGTGACTCAACTCGCGTTCACCATCTAACAAAAGATTCCATTAATGCTACGTCAATACAGCGAACAATTTACATCCCCGATTACATCGTGCAGCATTAAAGCGACTAAATTTACATTATCACCTCGCGGCGCCGATCAATTTACATAATCCTCTCGACTATCTTTGTCAACACTTGCCACTTATCGCGCGCGCGCCCGGGATAAATAGCCCCGACAAGCCATCGGTGAGACACTCCGGGCAAACTTGGCCACGCCTGCATTCCGGCGCTCTCGACTTTGTCGCGTTACAAGGTATTTATGGCGCCTCATCAATATTTCCACGCTCCAAAGAGCGCGCGCGCCCAGCCACTCGTGCATGCACTTCTGTCCCCATCCCACAGCTTCGCCGGGCGCAACGAGGCGGATGAAGCCAAACATGAAAGCAAAAGGTAGATAGCTTGATGAAGAAGAAGGAGGGAGGGATGTAAGTGCGATGTAAGTGGGATAAAGCAAGAGAGAGAAGGCGGAAGAGAAAGAGAAGGTAGATACACGATGGGGGTGTACGGACGGATAGACGGTGTAGGGGAGAGAAAGAAAACAGAGACTGCCATTATTACGTTGCACGCTGGGCGAGGACAGCAACGCGCTTGTCCCAACCTCTCAAGCCTTCCCTCTCTTTCTCTGTCTTCCACGGCTTTTCCGGTATGCGCGCGTGTGTCGGCGGGAGAAGGAGCCAAAGTGGCCCGTGAGAGTAGCTTTTACCAAGGGCCGATGTTTCAAGGTAATACGCGCGCGCGAGCGTGTGGCTTTTTGCTTGTGTTTCTTTCTCCGTGCCGACACGCTAATCGCTGGCTCTTTGCCAGCGCGTGAGGCAGAGCCAGCCCCGGTATTACCATGCCCCCTTGACTCTTCGTGTTTTTGGTCAACGCTTCTGAGTGGTATAAGTCAATATTAGGCGACACGGCGGAGTACTTTTTCCTTGGGTGAAGTTGAATTTTTGGAGGAAGTTGGAATTATGTGACTTGCGGTACTGACCGGATTCTTAATCATTACTTTTTTAGTGGCGGTGCTGTATAGTGATTGAAGTATAACATCATTAATAAAATTAATAAATATAATACGAATTTGATTTGTTTTATAAAAATAATTATATTTCGAATGTTATTTGCATGTTATTTTGGTTGAATTATTATTGAAATATTATTTTTCAAGCTATATTTAAACTAGAAAAGATATATTTATACATTAAATATTTAAACCAAGATGATAGAATTTCGTAGCAGGCACAATAATAGAAAGAGAAAGTAAACTCCACTTGTTTGCACTGCTCAGACGTGCATCTCAACACCCACTCTCTCGTCTATCCCAGCACTCTTTCGTCAGCCGTAAGGCAACGGAAAACAAAAACAGCGAGAAAAAGTACACGCTCAAATAGTGGAAAATAAAGCCAACCCCACCGATATGCGAGAGCAGCGGCAAAATGGATCCACGAGCCAATTTAGGAAAGAACACAGAACAAACGCTTGCGCGCCTATTGTTTGAGAGCCACCGCAGACTAGCGCGCATGGCGGAGCTCGATAGCTCAAATGTTGGCACATCCCCGGCAAGCAGACACTCGAACTCTCGCACGCCCACCTACGCAGAAATGCAAATACACAAAGCGACGTGGGGGTGAAATAAAAACAGGATTAAATCATTAAAGCTATTTCGGGCAATTCCAGATGGCTCGCTGTACACACGCACTTATCCGCGGGCTCTCGTATCGCGCTGGACGAGCGCACAGGCGCGTTTGTCTCATTGGTATCCGCTTTTATCGTTTTTCTATTTTGCTTTAACGCCTCGCGCCCTTTTGCCGCATTTGCGCTGGAAAAGCTGCGACAGGCCGAATAAGCGATCGACTTCGGTCTCGGCGAGAGTGGACCGATATCGCCGGCAAGCGCCTTTATGATCTTTAAAAACTCGGGCGCGCGAGCGCTGCAGCTATAAAATTATATTCACGGCCCCACACTCCAGTTGCGAATTCGATTTCGAATATACGTCAATCCGATTAATAACGATTAACGTGCACTCTCTCTCTTTCTCCGGGGCGCACTGTTATACTCGCCCCCCTCCACTTTGCCCTCGTGAATCGCGTTGCTGTTGTTCGCGAACGATATTCGCGCGAAAGTAGGGCAAAGAAGGAATAAAGGCTTTTTTATGTGACGGGCGTGGTTATTTACATTTTTTGTCTTGCCTTTTTTTGCAATTCACGAATCATTGGCTTTTATGGACTATGGGCTTCCGAGTGGCTTCAAATGGAATCCGGCAGTAAAAATAACTCGCGTTTTGTTCCTCGGGAGCGTTTCTTTCTGCTTTCCATTTGGAGAATGATTTTCGCTGAGATGGAGCGTTTATTGGGATGTTTCAATTTTTCAATTATTTCGAGGAAGTTCCTGATTGCCCGATAAAGATTTCGATATATCGTTTTGTTTTTCGTACTTTTTTTTTAAATGACTATTTTCGGGAAAGAGTAATCTTTTAATCTGCATGTTGGATGTTTGTACTTTTGCACTTGTTATTTTAACAAGCCGATTTTATATAAATTTATTGGAGAAAAACAATTCTTAAACTATCTATTTCTTTTCTCCAATAATGTTTACAACGAAATTTAGTAATATGCCAGTTCGGACTTTACCAGTACCACAACATCCTATTTAAAAATTCTGATACCATAATAAGCTATAAAGAAAAAAGTCCACTTAAAAATCGGTAACCATCAACATACCTCGATGAAACTGTTTAGTTAACATCAACCTCGCCCCAATAATCAAACAACCCCGAAACACTCAACCAACCATAATTAAAAACAAAAACAACTCACCAGAACGTATACAGCAAAGGGCATGACGACCATGGCCACCAGCAGATCCGCCACCGCCAGACTGACGATGAAGTAGTTGGTGACCGTCTGCAGTGTCCTCTCCCTCTTCACAGCCAGTATCACCAGCACATTGCCGAAAATCGTCAGACACGGCACCACTATCAAAATCAGCGCCCACCAGTTCTTCGCCTCGTCCGCGTCCCTAGATCCCGTATCTGGCCCGCACAGCTCCCCACTGTAGTTACCCAGCAGACTCCCGTTGTACGCGCAGCTGACGTTGCCGCTCGAGTTCCAGGATCCATTGTCGAAGTACGTGCTCAGGTTGCCGTAGCCGCTGTAGTTAAGCCTGCCGATGTAGTCGTTGATGTCGTCGAAGACAAACAGGTCCGAGATTATCGTGTAGTTGTCCGTCGTCGGCTGCGTCTCGTTATCGCCTGAGTCGCTCAGCCAGCCGAACTCCAGCTCGGCGAGGCTCTCGTTGCGCCCGAAGCCGGCTCCGGCTACGGTCTCGTTGCGCTGCTGGTCGGGCGGCCGGTCGCTGCTGTCGTTCCGGGGCAGCAGCCTCGGCCGGCCGCTGTCCATCTCGGCAGCTAAACTATGCAGAATCCTGGGTTACTGCCGGACGATCGAAGCACCCGGCCTCGCGGCGCTGCTCGCCGCCATTTCTTCCTCCCGGCCTGTCTAGATCTCGGCGTGGCTGTCGTCTGGCTCGGGCGGTTCCTTCCGGGACACTCGGAGACGTTGGATTAGGGCTGTCCGGTGGCTGTCCAATGCCATCCACGACGAGGCTCGTTCCTGGTATCGATCCTGGGAGAGAGAGAGAGATAGAGATGAGAGAGTGAGAGAGCTGAAACATACGAGAGGCCGGAAGCAATTAGATTGACCGGAGGAGATGGCCGCCTTACGTCGTCAATTAGTTATGTTAATCTCGGGCTTTCCCGCGGCCGCGCTGACGTTTTCGGCTTAGGCGGCACCCGACGTCCGCGATCCGAGCGCGGGTTATATTGAAAATGTAATTTATGGCCGGCCGGGCTATCAATCATTGCGGAATCGAATGTATATAGGCGAATTTGGAATAAGCGGGGGAGGGCTGCCTTTTAATCTATTGTTTGTGATGGCTTTATTAGTTGCATAAATTAAAGCTGGATCGGAGGGCGGCCCTGATTGTTAAAATATGATCGTTTAATCTTTAATTGAAGCTGTTTGAGCTTGTTTTGGATTGGATGCTGTCAGTGGTGTAGGTCGGTGATTATAAAGTCAAATCGGTGGATGGTAATTATTTTTTTTTAATAATCTGCAATAAATATTGTGATAAATCTTTTAAAATTAATTGCCCTATAAAGTTTCTGTGCTGCGTTCCACTAACGAATTATTAAAGAGCCATTAAGATCAAAAAGTTCATCTCATTATTTTCCTGGCAAAGTGATGCAGTATTACGAAATACGTGCCAAATGATGTCATTAAATTGTAATAATGTAGACAACGATAGAACTTCTTAAACAAAAAAATAAGCGCGCATTTTTCACGCAGCTAAAACACTTCCACATACACCAGTTACCAAAACAAAAAGCAAGTAAAAATAAAAACATCAATAACAAGATATAATTTTTAACCGTATTATTCACCGAACCATCAACAATGCCGACACTTCCAAAATTTCCATCCCCCAAGACGCCAAAGCCCCTCGGAAAACAAAAAATAAATCATCTCCCAGCTCGCCCCGCCAACCTATAACACGGCGCATCCCACATGCAGCTCCCAACTTAGCTATACCCCCAGCGCGGAGACGACCTCGGCCCGTCGAGCGCGAAACAGACTTGAGCGTAATTCTCCCGGAACTTTTCGTTCTCAATTAATCAGGCCACCTTTAGCGCGCGCGGAAGAAAGCCAGGAGCGCGCGAGCGTTTGAAATATCGCGGCAGCGCGAAAAAATGCCCGGACATATTTAACTCCGGCATTAAAACAAAACTTCGTTAGGCGCGCACGTGGCGCATCGCGCAAAGTCCTAAGTACTTTCTATTTTTTATCCTCCGCCTCTCGCGCGCCCCTCTCCAGATTCCGCGCCGAGGAATTTTAGGATTTCGCCGGCGTGCACGTAGAATTCTCATCGACCCTCCGGGCTTAGCTCCCACGCGCGTGTGTGTACGTGTGAGAGAGGGAGAAGCTATATCTAATAGGGTATGTTGTACATTCTTTTGCGCAAAGTGGCGAACTATGCGCAAGAAATTGAGTTAATCTCGAATTATTCGATCCCGAAAGGATTCGGGTCCCTTTTTTACCGAGGAGACAAGGAGAGCTTGGGAGCAGCAGGTGCGGATTATGGCTGACCTTTTTACAGTCGGATGATGTTGCCGAAATCCTTCGGAGCCTCGTGATATCGAAAAATGGAGGGATTTTACGCCTTGGAGATAAGCATTAGCCTTTAAATGCGCGAGTGGGAAAGCGCGTGCGATTTAGGGCACTTGAAAAGATATTTTTCTCGTATTTGAATAATTAAGTAGTAGTATGCCAGAATGGTCAGCCGCTGAAAAATTAAAATTTTTAATGTCGCTTTAAATAGAGCATAAAAGTATTCTCTTTAAAACAATCAAATATTTATATAAAGTCGTATAAGCATCGGCGCGATCAATCGGAATGATTTATCAAACGAGCGAACAATTCATACATCAATATGTACGAATTTAGAATTGAAATGAATTGTCGCGTCATTCACATCAATATCATGCTATAATAAAAATAAACGATGATAAAGAGAAGCTTTTGTCAGAGACGAATCGAGCTATTAGTATAAATAAACGCCATTATTAATTTTATTCTCTCATAACGAATAATTCACGGCAATGCAAGTTTGTTAATTTGCAAAATCAATGAATTTTTTTTTGATCAAGCTATTTCAACCTGCACGTCACAATTCCGCGCGTGACCTCCAAAAACTTTTCGATACAATCCAATACAGCGAGTCGCGCAAAATGTCAAATTTAATGGAAGCCGACACTCCAAACATTACGCGTATCGATTGATAAAAGAACGGAGCCCGAAAATTGAAATCATCCCGCGAGCTCAACAAAAGCGAGAAAAAAAGCTGTTTACTCAGTATAACGCGGTAAGTTATGCGCGAAAAAGTCAACAAGATACTATCGCAAAAATTTAGTTTAAAGCATTAGGATTAAACTGCTTTAACATTTACAACCTGCTGGACCCCGGAAACTGTACTTCATCGATCTGCTAATCAGGCTAAGTAAAATCAACCCAATACTCCAGGGTAACCCATAAAACACGCTAAACTCGAAATTGCCCGATTTAACTCGCGCGGATTCCGCCGAACTCTTCAATATAATTTCAGCTCCGAGATATGCGTTTTTTGCATCGCAGTCCTGCGGAGAAACTTTTCCAATTCGCATAAAAGGGACCAGGATCGCCTGCGTCCGTGTCCCTCCCGCGTCGTCCGAACTGCAACGGTAAAAGAAAATCGTCGCATCTTAGAAAACGACTTTGGCGTATACTAGTTTCTCTCGGTAACCGCACGGATAAATCGATCAGACATTCAATACACGTGTAATACAACACGCTAGCGTATGCACGCTGGCAAGTGAATTTTTTCTCGCGGTGGCGCAGAAGCTGTCGAGAAAAATTCTCTTCGCGCGCAATTCATTTTTGCAAAGCGGCGCGGGGCGGACGCGATCATCCCGGCTTCATTACTCGGATGCATCGAATTTGATTGAATGTTACGCAAAGTGGAATTTTTCAAGATTGGAAACGAGTTTTTCTTGAATCCGCGGGCTTGAAATTGTTTGAATTTCAGCTGGAATAGTGGCGGTTTTTATAAGGGAAAAAGGTGATTCATTTTTAAAGTCCCTGCGTTTTGGAATTTAAAGTAGTTTTAGGCGTTCAATTTTGGAAGGTAGGTACGGTATTAAAATTTTGGCATTTGACTTTTGGAAGTTTTTATTGTTTGAAGATATTTCATGTGCAAATCTTATGAGAGATGGTACAAGTTTAAAATTATCTTAACCCTTTTTATATTTATAGCATTTAAAACTTCTCCAAAATCAGCACTAAAATGTTTATTACTTACGCGGACGTAAAAATTTTAAGTAAAAGAAGTTCATTATCTTGAGATATACAAACATTTACATTTAACTCTTAAAGTTTATAGTAGTAAATTAAATATTTGCTCTTATTTTAAACTTGCATCAAGAAATAAAGCTAAAATCTTTGTTATCTGATCTACACTTATAAAAAGTCATACAAAGACTTTTTACTTATAAAATAATAATAAGATCAATCAAATTAATAGACATTTATTAACCTGGAAAGAATTAAATATGTAATCTGGCAGCACGTCATAATCGGTTAAAAATGCTATTAATTTAAGAAAATTCCCGTATAATCCCTTCAAGCTAATCAAGTAAATGAGTAATTATAATCACACGTAATTTCCGCGTGCTATGAATAACCGATAAGGGTTTAAAAATAAATCCGTCGCGCCGCCGTGTATGCATGCAACGACGAGGAAGTTGACATTATTTTAATAATTAGTAAAGTTCAAAGGACGGTTGCACCTCTAATGATCAGCCGAGCGCGCAGAGTACGCACCTGAATCATGATTGTTTTGCGCCGCGCTTAATTTAACGGAAGATTAAGCTCACAAGGCGTCGCTGGGCTTTGAAGGCTTCGCAAAGTTACGTGCGTTCGGAAAAATTTCAATGAAGGCCGTCGTTTAAGTATTTATAACAAAAAGTGGTGATTTTTACGATGTTGTGTTTTTAATATTTTATGATTATTGATTGCTTTGAGTTTGGCTATTGAAGGAAATTTTATTGACATTGTTGCATAAAAATTTAAGATATAAAGGTGAGATTTTGACTTAATACTCTTCGCGTCAAATTAATATTTTATTATTGACATTTCAAAGAACAGTTTACAAAGATTTTACGGAAGAAATTAACTGTTTTTATATTTTTACTATCTCTTGAATCATATTATATTAACTGAACAAATATTTACTGAAATCAAATAAATTTTTGTTTGAATAATACTTACTACATTTATTTAATTTCATAAGTTTATTCATTATAAAATCTATATTTAAATTGAATAAATATTTGCAAAGTATCACCCCAATAAAAAAATTATCAATTTTCAGTACATTTTTTCAATCTGTTTTTAATTGAACCATTACAAACCGCTCGCTCTCCTAATATCCAGAAAAACTCCAACAGTATCCCTAAAAACCGTCTCATAAACGATTCCTTTCAAGCCATTTCGCCGAGTAATTTAACAAACATCCATTTTTTCTCGAAACAACACAAACACACAGCCAAACGGCATTCCAAATTGATATTTACTTTATACGCCGGGCATTCTCGATTTCATGAATATTTTCCCCGCACGCAACTCCGCAATCACGGCGAAAAAGCAAGAAAACTGCCCAGCCGGACCCCATCCGCACTCGCCCCTATACTCTCGTACGAATAATAAAACCGCAGAGCAAGAAAACTTTACTTCCTGGTTCGCCAAGCGAGAAAGCCAGAACGCGCGCGCACAAAGGGAACTTTCGCCTCCCAGACTCCCAAACGCGGCTGTCCGAATTACTGGCGCACGCACTCGCCATCTCCTTTGTTCGGCTTTTATTTCTCCGGCAGGGCTGCGCGCATTTTTATTATTTCTCCTTCCCGTTTTATTTTGAATACCAAATGACTTAGTCCCGACGCTCGTCGCGCTTCGGATAAGTAACTTCCTTCATTTTCCCCGGGGGATACGCGCGTGGTATAGATTAGACGTTCCTCTCGATCGTCCATCTACGGCAGATTAATTTCGCGAAAGTTCGCGCGGTCGCCTTTTTCGATGCCAGCGGCACTCAGACCGCCCATCGGTCTCGTATATAGTAGTTGGGAGGAAGCCGGGTGTGAGGCGAGCGATTTGTCGCGGCGAGGACGATTAATTATCGAGTTATTGAGCGGTGAGCGTAGGAGGAGTCGCGCGGCGTTATTATAAAGGCGAGATGACTTAATTGTCGCGAGTCGATGGCGCAGGCGACGGTTATGGATGGCAAAAAGTGTTGGGTTTTTTTGCGGATGGGATAGGGGTTAATTATTTCAGCTTTGTGATGAGGAGTTTGGGTGGAGTTTATT